>NW_015449938.1:1985883-2033388 GCF_000239435.1 Tetranychus urticae | reverse complement strand
ATCCTAATAACCATTCCCTAAATGGAATTATATTGAATTGTTATATTTCGATGATGAAGATGAAGAGGTTTCTGTGATTCGATCCTTACCCAGGCTTAAAGATGATGATTGGAAGTTTATTAAGGAATGGAAAATGATGGACTATATTCATTTTGACGATAAATTGTACCTTTTAATCAAGCGAAGTATTTGGAACGAAAAAGCCTCAAATGTTACTCAAGAGATATCAATAATACGATTGTGTCTCGACAAAGGAAGGGAACTTATTTGCAGTGCAATTGAGATTCGTTATAATCGACCAGAATTTCAAAATAATCAGATTACTGCGGCTATTTTCATTTGCTTAGCGTATTATGTTCCCGAAAAAATTTTTCTTTTAATAACTCACAAAACTCTTAATCAGACATTGATACACAAGCGATATTTTTTCGAAGATTTTGTTTCATTGTTTGACAAAACTGGACAAGAATGTGCTTCAGGTGCTAATAATTACACCTTAATGCGATACCATTTAAGATCCGAAACTCGTAGTTGCCAAAAAACTACTTATAAAAATTGTTCTTCTAATGAGAATACTGTACCTTCAGTTGAACTCAATTTCACCAAGATATGGGATTATCATTTTATTTTTGCTGATGGTGCGAGCGAGTTAACAGGACTTGAATATGCTTATGATCATACTTTCAATGAAACTCATTTTTGCCACCAAAGGATTGGTTATATACAGATATGTATTGAAATTCACAAAAACTTCAATTACGATAATTCTATTCAAAATATTGAAGTTTTCTTTTTTGGATATCCTTTTTATTGGTTATTTTTAGGTTATAACAATGTTCGTTTAAATGAAAGTAGATGGTGTGGACAATACGCAAATACACTTTGAAATGTATAAAGAAGACTATGGAGCATCCAAAGACGATCTCCAACTTCATTACTATTTCAATCATCGACCATTTGCGTTTTTCCACGTTACCAAAGACACCAATACAGTATTCCGTAATTTTATCGATACAGGTTGTGCAAATCATCTCAGTTGCATTCATTGTATGATGTATGGTCATAGTATGGACTGTATTTGGTCTGATTCGTCATGTAGGGAGAATGAAGACAATGTTACACAAACTGTGAATTATTGCTTCAAAATAACTTCAATTTCACCCTTAATATTCAACTCTTCATCATCTGAAACTTTAACAATTGAACTTGATAAACCACTGGAACCAGGAGGTGCCAACAAGGAGGCGCCAAAAGAGTATTTAGATATCAGAGCTGGGCCACATAATCATTGCATCAACATTACACGAAATAAAGCAATCATCAAGTGCTCTATGCGCTTATCTGAATCGGGTAAATTCAAGATCAGTGTTAGTCTACAAAATGATAGATATACTGATACCATAAGTTTAAGTGCTGTATCAACTCAAAAGGTTGTTATTGTCGTCTCCAAAGGTCGTTTTTGGCTCTTGCTATTATTTTTACCTCTACTTTTTGGTTCATTTACGTTAATAACTTATTCAAATTATAATAAGAAACATTATAATGAGTTTCTTGAATTCAAAAGATCAACAAGAATTATGAAAATTGCTTCAAAAAGCATGAAATTAAAAAAGTTTTCTGTTGCGTTGAAAAGTTCACCTAAAACATCACCTAAAGGTTCACCTAAGAAGTCAACCTCCGAAATCAATGTCTTTAAGCTTCCTAAATGAACCAATGAACCAGTTCAATTTTGAAGCACATTACCATCAATAACTTATGATAGAAATTATTCTGACAATAACTTTGGAAAAATTACAACCGCCTTAAGATTCACCAATGAATTAATTTTCCTAGATTGAATCGTTTATGTATTTATCGCAGATCAATTATTAGTTGCTAAGCTGAGTGACTTTTTTACTTCTGACTTTCTCGTTGCGCTTTCAAACTGAATCAGTCGAAAGTTGACGTGGTCTGTGTGAGCGATTGGAAAAGCAGACTCAAAAATGTTTAATATTACAATACAATATGTGAATGTTTAATAGATTTGTTTTTGTACACACAAAACTCTTAACCAGACATTGGTACATAAGCGATACTTTTTCAATGATTTCGTTTCATTGTTTGATGAAACTGGACAAGAATGTGCTTCAGGTTCTAATAATTACACCTTAATGCGATACCATTTAAGATCAGAAGTTCGTAGTTGCCAAAAAACTACTTATCAAAATTGTTCTTCTAATGAAAATATTGTACCTTCAGTTGAACTCAATTTCACCCAGATATGGGATTATCATTTTATTTTTGCTAGTGGGCCGAGTGATTTAACAGACCTTGAATATGCTTATAATCATACCCTCAATGGAACTCATTTTTGCCACCAAAGAAGTGGTTATACTATAAAAAATGTATTAGAATTCACAAAAACTTCAATCAAGATAAAGTTTAGAGACAAATGATTACATCGAGTCTAAACACAACCCAGGATTTCATAAACTGTTCATAAAGCAAAAGCTTCATAATTCATTATAATATTATAATAACTTATAATTAAATTATAAGTAATAAACAATATTGTAATGAATAATTTTTTCAGGAATCTGAGTTGCTAGAAATGTCATACTATTCTTTTATCGTTGATATCAAATCATTCACATTAAAATGAATAAAATCCTGTTGTTATCTTTCGACACCCATGCATTTATCATTAAGCGTTGGAATCTTTCCATTTCATAAGTATGTGCAATGTTTCAATGTATATTAGAGTTGTAATGAGAAAACAGGTAATCAAGATCTGATCAAAGCTGTTATTAATAATCAATTGATTTTATTGAATAAAATTTTAATGCAACAAATGTTTAAAGTCTCATTTTTGAACTTATGCATTCGGAATTCGGATTTTTGCATTTCTCATTTTTTGCTTTTCAATAATAAAACATCTGATAGAAATCAGAGACAAAACTACAAAAGCAATCATAATGAAACTGAATTTGACATAATGTAATGAATTTTTCAGTTCAACAGCCTTTTCAGTGTAAACTGTACCACTGTCATCTTCCACTTGCAAGTCAAAGACACTGGAAGATGAATCAATACTGATTCTTGAATCACCCAAAACAAAAGGAGTAACCCATGAGCATATTTCGGCATTGGTCACGTCTGGTTCTAAAAGTTGTCGATCAACGGAAAATCTTTGAGTACCATCGATTATATAGCCCTTTACATGTGAATGAAGATAACATTGAAATTGCAATTTGATTCCATCTTTTCTCGTTAGAGTAACATTCACTTTATTAACATTGTTTTTCCAATAATAAAGTCGATAGCGTATTTGTGTTTTGGTTCGGTCAAAAGTGAGCATAAATTCATCATTACCATGAACCTTGTTGCAGCACTTGTAATATTGAGCGTGATAAATTGGAAGTTGACTTGTGTCTTGAGCAACCGTCACTTTCAGTGAGTCGTGATAGAGTGTTATTGATCGTGAACCGTCTTTGATCAAATCTACTGCATGCAGGGGCCAAATAACTTGATAAATAAAGAAACTCCAGGAACAGGTTAAAACACCGTCATCATAAGATGATGATCCAGGATAACTGTCGTTGCCTCGATGAAACCTTGCATTAGTTGACCCTTGAGACGATTTATAACAAGTGTATACATTTGAAGAAAAGCCTGGTTTGTCGAAACTCACTTTGATTGTTTTCTCCTCATCTGGTGCTACATTGTAGCTTTTCAGGGTTAGTTGATGCAAATCCTGGTTGTAAAAATCAAGACCATCAATATCATACGTTGTAAGCACTTGGAACTTAGCTTTAACCAGATTATGCTTTGAGCAAACACCAGAACCATCACTTGATATACAATAGGTTTTAGTTAAACAATCATAACATGAATCTTCAGCTTCAACTTTAAAGGTAATTAAGACGAAAATCAACAAAAACAAGAAATACATTTTAATCATTTTCCAAAAACTGACAATTTTCACACTTTTAAAGCTTTGGATTAATGAATGATGGAAAAAATTAAGGCGTAAATTTCATCACATGATGATTGATTTTATCGGCTATTTGTTAATGAATCAAATCTATTATATTTTCAGCTCAATCTGACTCACGGAAATAATGTAATGTAATAGCACATTTAAGTAACAGGCTAGTTGTGCAAATTGACGCCCTTTTAAATGAGATACTTTGCAAATTGAAATAACCAAAATGCAAACCATTTTATCCAAATGAATTTCGCAGGCTCGAAATCGCATTTTCATCACTCGAATTCATATTATTTGCATTGCTTAAAGAGCTTAGATCCAAATTCGAGATTTTTTCATAGTCGCCATCTAACAAGAAATTAAGCTAGCTTTAAGATTGAACGTTATTTTTCCTATTGTTTAGGGTCTCTGAAAACTAAATACTATCGAGATGGTGACACTTATGGTCACACAGATTAACTTAACCCTAACACTTATGCTAATAGAGTTTCTTAATTCATTGCGAGCGACACTTGAATGCGTTTGAACAGAACTTGAACGCGCGAGAATAGTATTAAGCCAATATTACAATCCATCAAAATAATTGCCCTCGAAATGAATTCATCAAGATGATTGATTTGATTGTAACTAATTGTGCAAAGCTAAAACTAAGGCATCAAAAACATTCACTATTGCACTGATGTAAGTCGAAACTACACAACTTATTAGTTTCAAAGACTTCATTGTAGGTACAATGGAAAAGCGGGTTTCGAATAAAGGAAATCCGATACGATATCGACTTTTGATCCTTCGAAACAAGATTTATTTTAAATGATAAACGTTTTTTGTCGCTAGTAAAGGTTGTTACACAGTTGAAAGATATTCGTTTGCACAAAAAAGTTAGATTTTAGCCTGAATCTGTTCTATTTTCACCGAAAATTTGGTATATGTGTTCAGAAAACGTTTTCACTTCTGTCCAAGTTTTAAACAAATCTATTAAGCATTCAAATATTGTATTATACATTTTTGAGTCTGAATTTGACCGCTGATAAAAACTAATCGCTCTCACAGACTACCTACTAATTGTTCCAAAATTATTGTCAGAATAATTGTTATCATACGTCATTAATACAAATGTACTATGCTCCAAAATTGAACTGGTTCATTGTTTCATTCAGGATCATTGGAGACATTGATATTGGGGGTTAGGTATCGCTTATGTACCGATGTTGGTTGGAAGTTTTGTGCGTTATCAAAAACAAATTTTTTTGGGTACAGTTTCCGATTGCATCTTTCTGATAGTCTTTTGATAGAATTCGAGGTTTGTTTTTAAAGACGAACATCAATCTATCTTTTCTTAGATTAACTACTTTCCACCTGACGATGTCGGACAAATTAACTACACTTCTTGGAATTTTAATATTTATTGTCTCACCAGCAACATAAATATCAAACGAAGTGGTATTGGTAAAATTTCTAAAGGAAAACGCTGTCTTTTGCTTTGTAGTAATTGAATTAAGTGTGTTTAAATCTTTTGAACGAATATGAATACTCATTCGATAAAATAAGTTTCATGATCTTAATAAGATCTGCAATGAACATTGTAAACTTAAGGCTGTTAAACTGAATTGAAATAAAAGATAATAAAGTTTAAAGACCAATGACTACATTGAATGTTAACGCATCCCAGGATTTCATAAACTGCGTGTAAAGGGAAAGTTTCATAATTCATTATATTCTTAATTCATTTCAAAATGTTTCATGAGAAAATTTATAAACATTCAACTCATAACCGTTAATCGATTAGATTTCAGAGGATTGGACCGAGTCTTGATTAACTATTCAAATGATTTCTTCAGTAAACTTTGAATCTTTTATTGGTAATGCATTTGTTTGGATACAGACGGTATTGAGCTCCTAGATTCAACCAGGTTTAGGTTGAGCTCGTTTTTTATGCTTGGGTCTAATAGTAGCCAATGATTTTCTTGATCTTAAACGCCTTAAACCAACAAGCATCTTTGTCCTTTCTGATTCGTAAAATTGTTTGACTCTTTCTATCTGTTCCTTATTAAACTTTGAATAACCTATCAATATAAATGAACTGAGAAGCCAAGCAAAAAAGAATAAAATGATTAATGTTGTTGTATTATCAGATTCAATTTCGGGCGCAACAATATCAACCCTTTCAGCGGATACAGCGCTCAACAAGCTAGCCCCAGCATATCTATAATTTCTCAACGTGACCTCAACATTGAATTTGCCCGATTGGAATAAACGCAAAGAGCATTCAATGTTAGGCCCATTCATTCTTGTGTCGGTGCAATAATTATGTGGCCCAGCTTTGATAATAAGAGACTCTATTGAACCATCAAGATTCAGATTTGTATTAAGTTTAATTGACAGTTTATCTGGTAACGACGAGTTGAAGATTAAAGGTGAAACTGACACAATGGTAAAGCACCTGTTGACTATCATTGTGTTTTGGTGTTTAACTTCTTTACTATATCTGCAAGTTACAGCGGAATAGACGCAGTCAAATTGAAGACCATACATGATGCAATTGACGCAACCAACGAGGACACTACACCAGGCACTCAAGTTCCAGAATACTATTTGATTAGTCACTTTAGTAACGTAAAAACCTCCCAATGGCGAGTGATTGACATAATATTGCAAGAAAACGGCCTCATTCACGTCATTTGATTTCTGAATGATTTTACCGGCAGTATTGCAGATAGTTGCATCATCAAATTGACGGCAAATCAAAGAACTGGATAAAGGGTTTTGGATACGAATAAAGACAGAGTCTTTATTTCTGCGAAAATAGGGGACAAACTGGTGCTTTACGAGTTCGCTTGGCTTTGCACCAGAAACTGTGTCTAAATTTAGAGCATTTTCTTTTAAAGTCAACTCTAGGGAAGATTCACCTTTAGACAAAACATTTACTTCGTTTGATATATCAAATGAAGTAACGTAATTTTCATTGGAAAAACAAGGTTGGTAAGTAAGCTTTTTGCATGCACGAAACTCTGATCTTAGATGGTAACGTAATAAGGTTACTACACTCAATTCATTACCCGAAGCGCATCTTTTTCCAGCTCTGTCGAACAATAGTCCAAATTGATTGATGTAATGCTGACTATAAATTAATTGTTCACCAGGAGTTTCCTCTCCGATGAACAATCTTAAACCTGTATAAATATCTTCGAAGTCGAAAGCTGAGTAACTCATATAATTGTCATATTTAATAACTGCTTCAATTATCTGATTACTCTGAAACTCTGGTCGAGTGTAATGAATCTCAACTGCACTTGAAATTAGTTCACTTCCTTTGTCGAGACACAATCTTATTATTGATATCTCTTGAGTAACAGATGAAGAATTTGCCTTTGAAATACTTCGCTTGATTAGAAGGTACAATTTATCGTCAAAATGAATATAATCCATCATTTTCCATTCCTTAATGAACTTCCAATCGTCATCTTTAAGCCAAGGTAAGGATCGAATCACAGAAACCTTTTCTTTCTCAACATCGAAATGCAACAATTCAATATAATTCCATTTAGGAACTGGTTTAGTTAGATTAGGATTGAATATTGTCGGTACATGAAGAGCTTCATCATCACCAAAAGCGATTATTGAATCACTCAATTCACCAGAATAATTCATTTTCTTGATTCTTTGTTGATTAAGCAGAATATACGGTTTATTTTTATGGACAAACATCAATCGAAATTGATTGAGATTGACCACTTTCCAATTGATGATGTTGGACACATTAGCTACACTTTTTGGAATATCGATATTTACTGTTTCACCAGCCAAATAAATACGATAAGATGTTGTGTGATTAGTGGGATTCGCCAAGTAAACATTGTTCACGGTTTTGAAATAAGCAATCACATTGTGTTTCGGGGGCTTGAATGAATATGAATATTTTATTAATGAAACAAGATTCAGGATCGTTATTGTATGTAAAATATTCATGAAGTCTTTGACTAGAGTGAAATAATCTTAAACAAGAATTAGAAATGCTAGTTGAAAGAGTAATATAAATGGATCTTTTAATAGAAGCCAAATCCCAAGGATTTCATAATGAAGAGATTAAAGTTGAGCTCATTTCATCCATAAAAATTTATAAAAAATTACTGTGTGTTTGATTTTTTGACTACAGAGCATATAGTCATGGATCCATCTTACAAGTCAAGGTGCCTGAGCAAAATGTTGAGGATATCTGGGAAAGTAAATTTTGATCTACAGTAAAACCTCGCAAAGGTTGTATGAAATAGAGAAACGCCATCTCTGGGATTTAAGCTTTTTCCCCGCTTTTACAATGTAATTATGTTAATCATGCCAAAGAGTTGCACAAACAATATCGCTAGGCGGCAGGACCGCTCACAACCTTTGAGAGTTGGCGGCTAACTGTTAGCCTAATGGGTTAACTCCAACGGCGATAAGACTGCTAACTTTCATATGTTGTGTTCTGCATCTTGGGGTTAGCGTTCGAATCTCGTCGAAGTCCTTAGGTCGGGCAGACCCTCTCAAGCTTACCCAGAGCATAAGCCCTCTGGAAACCCTCTCTCCCCTACCCTGGATTCGTCAAGCTAACAAATGTGTAACCAGCGCAAAAAGCTGGTGCGGTCCCTGTCGGGCCGGTCCAAAAACCGAAAATGCGAGTACAACCTTTGCGAGGTTTTACTGTAATAATAAAGTTTTGTGAACTAAAAATTTCATTTTAATTAAATCAACCATTACAATTAAATATGACAAATGACCAGGTAAGAAGATTAACATTGAAAATCGATTTTTAACAATATTGGGTTAATACTTTTGAACATGACTGTATTCATTCGAGTTGTCTGTAATCTAAACTGAATACATTTGAATCTAAAGATATTATATTAAATTATGTTATTACAATTAGTCATTTGATTAACTGAACCATTACAGTGGATGTGATTCTTTTGACAAATACAAATGTTGAGCTACAGATGGCAATGAGCTCCAAGATTTTTTCAGTTTCCTTGCTGGTCTATTTGGTCTTTTTGATTTGCTTGCTTTGGCTCGTCTGTTTGCTTTGATTGGTTTCGCTGCCCGGGTTACTATTATGACCAGGAAAGAGCCTAAATTTAGCCAACTTACATAATCAAGAGCTTGATAACGTTTTGGCACTGATTTAGCTCAAATTTTACTAATTTTTTATTGAATTTTTACCAATAATTTATTAGATTAAAAACTTGAAAAAAAGGTTATTGGGATTCGACCCAAACGCTCCGAAGCATCAGACCATCCCTTTAACCACTAAGCTAAGCTTTCTCATGTTGCAAATCAATTTAAACTAAATGCCAATAAAAAAATGGTCATTTAGCTAAAATCTTGTCAAGAAAATTTACCAAGAATTTTGGTGAACTAACAGCTAGATGCGAGTGAGAAATCAGCGCAACAAGAAATGAACGAGAGTTTGAAAAAAAATTAGCTATTCTCCCGCTCATTACCAAGTTTTTGGTAATATTTAGTTAAAAGAGTAACCCGGGTGGTCTAATCACTTGAGAGGATAATGTTAGTGATTTAACGAATCCTTTTGGAGCTCTTTGTTTGTCAACTAATTCTGTCTTTTAATGACTACAGTAAAACCTCGCTAAGGTTGTGAGCGTTCCTGCCGCCTAGCGATGTTGTTTGTGCAATTCTTTGAAATTATTAACATAATTTCATTGTAAAAGCGGTGAAAATCTTAAATCCCAAAGATTGGCGTTGCTAAATTTCATACAACGGTATTTTACTGTATTTCAAAATTGATGAATCTAATTTTTTGATAGATACAATTGGTAAGGTGGCATTGTGCTACATTGTTGAAAGTACATTGTTTCGATAGCGCCAATTTATTAATAAATTGTCAACAAATACATTTACTGTTCATGGTCAATCAAAGGTAATGATTAACCTTTAAAATGAATGGATTATGAAATGTATTCCATTCGTCCATTGAAAATCGAGTTTATACACATTATTGGGTTAATACTTTTGACAACATAACTGTGTTCATTCGAGTTTTCTGTGGTCCAAACTGTGTACATTTGAATCTAAAGGAATCAAATTACATTATAATATTACAATTAGCCATTTGATTAATTGTACCATTACAGTGGATGTGATTCTTTTGACAAATACAAATGTTTAGATAAAGACGGCAATGAGCTCCAAGATTTTTTCAGTTTTCTTGGTGGTCTATTTGGCTTGCTTGATTTTTTTGGTTTCATTGCTTTAGCTGGTCTGTTTGCTCTGATTGGTTCTGTTGCTTTGATTGTTTTCGCTGGTCTAATCACTTGAGAGGATAATGTTAGTGATTTAACGAATCTTTTTGGAGCTTTTCGTTTGTCAACTAATTCTGTCGACCTTTTTGACTCAACGAATTGTGTCATCCTTTTGAATTGACCCTTTTTATACGCTATATAAACTAACAGTAAACATGCATTGATAACTACAGTCAGAATGATGATGACTATTGTAGTTTTGTTATCAGATGCAATAATATGAGCCATATTAATAGATACAGCACTAACCACAGAAACATCTGCAAATGCGTCGTTCACCACGTGCGCTTCAATCTGGAATTTACCAGATTCTGATATGTCCATGATGCAACTAATTACTTTTTTGTCTATTTTTATGATAGGACAATAATTATTTGGACCAGCTTTAATAATAATCTCCTCAGCTTTATTTATAGCTGGTAAATCATCAAGTGTAACCTTTAATATGTTTGACGATGAAGAGTTGAATATCGAAGGTGAAAAGTCTACGATTCGGAAACATTTGTTGAGAGCCACTATATTCTTGTTTTTAGTTTGATTATCATAAATACACGCTGAATTTGACCAAATACAATCAAAAAAGAGACCAAACATGATACAATCCTTGCAATTTTTTATGTTGTGACATTTATAAACCAATGGTGAACGGCTAATCTCTTCACTTCCTTTAGCGACAATGAAAGATAATAATGGCCGTTGGTTAAGAAAAAAACGTTCGCCCCAATCATTTTCTGGCTTGAAGGTTTGTGGGTCAAATATTAGTTCACAAGTAAGTCCCATGTATTTGTAACATACAAGAGATTTAGATTGATCAAAAGTATGTAAATAGTACAGCAGACTTATATTAATAGGATATAGGATATTACTAGATTTACTGCCAACAGTGTAGTCTGAGCTTTTGATATGCAATTTCAAATATTATTAATTTGATGTGTTGATGTTATCGAAAGAAGTTCTTATTTAAAAAGAGTACAGGCAAAAAGTCGAGCATTCGAGTTAAGTTTTGAGTCTTGGTAGGTTTGTAGAAGAATAAAAATTAAGAGTTATTAAACAAATTCTCCGATTGATAGAACCGAGGCCAAAGTTGAAACTTCGATCGCCTTTGTTTAATTATGGAAGTAGTTTTACTCAAAATAAGTGTATTTTCTGGTTGACCATCAAAGGTTACACCACTTACTTTTACATAACTTTATGATTAAACAAAGGTGATCGAAATTTCAACTTTGAACTCGAGCTTCTCAAAAACTGTGGATCAGAGAAATTTTTAATTCGCACAAATGAACTCAGGTTTTATGTCCCTACAAACTAACAGAGTCTAAATTTGAAAGAAGTTAATTTTTACCCGTTTTTGTCCATTTGTGTCAATTTGTGCATAAAGTGACAATTGTTTTGGCGCCCTCTATTGATAGAAAATGTCTCCAAATTTTGGGACTGGGCCAATCTTCACCAAAAACTATACAGTAAATTTCGACCCTTATAGCAAGCTATTCTGAAGATTTCATCAAAATCGTGATTATTATTTTTGAGTTATCGTCGAACAAAAATTCTCATTTTCACCTCATATGTCTTCGCTTCGCTCAGACAAAAATAAGTAATTTTATCTAATAGATTAGGTTTAACAACAGTGTTGTTGATAAAAGTTTCCAACTTATTTTCAAACCCCGTATAATCGTCGATAACGATATTGATTATATCGTATGCGGTGATGTAATATTTATTATTGATGCCACAAGGAGAATAAGAAAATCTATCGCATTTTCTCCGGGATCTCAAATGCCACCGTAATCGATTAGAGGTCATTGTAGCATCATTTTTGGAACATTCCATTCCGCTTGTGTCGAACAATTGACTGAATGATTTGATATAATGTCTTCTATAATAAAAAAAATCGTTTTTAGGTGATATTATTTGAACAAGCAACATAATTTCATTAGGAAGAGTCTTTGCATCCAAGTCAAAAAGTACTTCGCCTATTCTAAGATTTATAAATAATGGTCTAGTATAATGAATCTCAGTGGCAGTTGAAATAAGTCGACTTCCTTTATTAAGACACAATCGTATTATTGAAATTTCTCTTTTTATCCCTCCAAGAATAAATTCATCCTTCAATGCTCGTACTATCAAAAGGTACAATTTATCTTCATGATGAAAATAATCTGTCATTTTCCATTCACTTACGTATTTCCAATCGTCCGCAAATAGCCAAGGTAATTTTTCAATGGTTTCAACTAACATGTTTTTAGCATCAAAACGCAACAATTCAAGATAATTCCAAACACTGTTTTGTGAATCAAACTGTGGATTGATTATTGTTGGAACATGAAGAGCTTCATTATCACCCAAAGCTATTATTGAACCAGTTAAAGGATTAGTATCAGAATATTTCATATTTTTGATAGTCTTTTGATTAATCAAAATTTGAGGTATGTTATTATGGACAAACATTAATTCGGCTTTATCAAAATTGATCACTTTCCAATTGACAATATCGGAGGTCTTCGCTACACTTGCTGGAATGTCAATAGTTATTGTCACACCAGCAACATAGATGCGATAAGTTGTATTATGGTTATAAGGATCCGCCAAGTAAACATTGTTCATAGTCTTGTAATAGGAAAGCACATTGTGTCTTGGTGCCCGTTTAAATGAATGTAAATAGTTAATACACAAAAAAAGTTCCAGAATCTTTATGATATGTTGAATAAACATGATGAGTCGATAGTTAGACAATAAATTCAATCATTCAACAAGTTGCTTCATTAATCGAAGACAATCCTAAGGATTTCACAAATAAAAGTAATCTAATGATCGAAATAATTTTATTCTAATTTAATCAAATATTCAACAATTTCATTCCTCATTGAATCTTCAACTAAAATATGGAGCAGAAATGATCATTGACAAGCAATTTCATAAATGTATCCAAGAAACTGGTTGAATGAAGGTTGCTATAAAGGATAGTGAAACGTCTTAATTATTGTACAAGCGTATTATAAATATCTAATCAAATTCTTGGTTTATTATTCATTTCAAAGAAGCTTGATAACCTTCTACATAATTAAAGAATTAGTGATTTGATTTTGGTAACCAAAAGTTTAATTTAATTTTTAACTCATAATGATTCGAAGCAATTTACGAAAAAAGTATTTCAAATAAAGTGCGTTAATACTAGGTGTTCAAACGGGTAGGTCAAAAAGTAAACGGTTATATCTTTAGAACGGATTTGTTTATTGATCTGAAAATTTGTATATAAATAGATTTTCATCAGGAATTAATGATAAGTGTGCTCGAAATACCCTCACCTTTTTACAATTAACGCTATCAGACGATTTTCAAAAATACAGCTATAAATTTTTGACAAGTTTCCATTGAAATGTTATAATCCCATTATAAACTGCTTTTTCGAGTCGGGGGAGCGCTTTTGTTTCGCTTCTAAATACTCTGTCTTTTAAACATTCTCAAATTCCTGGTGAAGCTTATCAATATAAAATTAAAATGATCGCGATCGTGCACCTAATTCTCGAGATATAAAGCCCTAAAGTTTAACCTACCCGTTTGAACACCTCGTATATTGCTTGTGGTTTTTGCAGTTGTTTGGGTAAAGCAGGCTGTTTGGTGAACATGATGAGATTCATGCTCGTCGAAATGTTTGTACAATGCTGTAAATGTTGTTGCCTCTTTTCAATCCACACGATTCCCTGATTCTAGTTAGTTTTTCCTTATCACACGTTTTATAAGCTATAAACAAACACAAAATGAGAAATAAACATGAGAATAATGTAATAATTATTGTTGATGAATTATCACATTCACTTTCGAGAACATTAATTTGAACCATTTCAGTAGATACAGCACTAATCACTGAAACATCTGCAATCTTGTCATTCATCAAATTTATTTCAATGTTAAATTTACCACCTTTCAATGGATTCATTAAGCATTGGATGTTAAGACCGTTCATTATGATGTTTGTACAATAATTATCTGGACCAGTATGGATAACCAGAGACTCTTCTGAATTGTCCATTTGAAATGGTGTATTAAGTTTAATGGATAAAGTTTGTTGTAGAGATGAGTAGAGCACGGAAGGTGAAAAGTGTATGATTTTAAAGCAATGGTTGTTAGTCAGTGCAGTCTTGTGTTTAGGTTGATCATCATAAATGCACTTAGGGGGAGTCGGAGTTTCATGTGACCAAACACAATTAAAATAGAAACCATACATTACACAATCAAGGCAATTGTTCAATCCCTCGCAAATGAAATCAAAGTTAAAGAACATTATTTCATGGCTCTTTTTAGTAATGAAGAAAACTCCGAATGGTCGTTGATTAACGAAAACTTGATGTCGCACATCTATATTCAAACGCTTCCATTTCTGTTCCATTGCTTCAATAGACTGACAGTAATGCCAATCAAAAGCTTCATAGCAAGGGCTAGATAATATGTATTCGGATAAAGAGTTTTGTATATGAAGAAATAACCGGCGTTCAAATGGGTGTGCAAATGTTATTGCTTGATGTTGAACAAAATAATTTTGATTTCCGTGTGTTTGTTCGCAAATTATATAATACGCCGACACGTGCACTTTTTCTGTTGCATCAAATGAAGTGATAAAATTTTGACCTACAGGAAGAGGTTCATGAGTGCATTTTTCACATTCAATAGACTCTGATCTCAAATGATACTGTAATAGATCCACTGATTTATCAGCTGAGGCAAACATTTCTTCCACCATATCGAACATATCTTTACCATAGGGATGAGACATATACATGTATATTTCCATATACATTCGATCTCGATTCGGAGTATCAAATGTGATAAACAAATCATATCTTTTGTTTAAAGATGTACCAGAGAAATGCGGTCTCCTGCGTCCGAAATTTGAGGTGCGGAAAACATCATGATTATGTACCATACGTAATTTGAAAATGGCTTCGATTATCTGACTATTCTGAAATTCTGGGTGAGCATAACGAACTTCAACTGCACTCGAAATAAGTTCCCTTCCTTTGTCAAGACACAATCGTATTATTGATATCTCTTGAGTAAAATCAAAGATTTCTTTCTTCCATATATTTCGCTTTATCAGAAGATACAATTTATTGTCGAAATGAATATAATCAGTCATTTTCCATTCTTTAATGTACTGCCAATCATCTTCTCGTGCCAGGATAAGGATCGAATCACCGAAACTTTTTCACTTTTAACAACGAAATGCAACAATTCGAGATAATTCCATTTATGAGGTGGTTGAGTTAAACTTGGATTGAATATTGTTGGTACATGAAGAGCCACATTGTCACCAAGAGATATGATCGAATCACTCAATTCACCAGAATGATTCATTTCCCTGATTCTCTTTTGATTAATCAAAATTTGAGGTTTGTTATTATGGACGAACATTAATCGATCCTTAACAACATTGATCACTTTCCAATTGACGATGTCATACACACTAGCCACATCACTTGATATATCAACAGTTGCTGTTTCCCCAGCCACATAAATACCATAACCTGTTGTATGATTTTCAGGATTAGTCAAGAAAACATTATTCACAGTCTTGTAGTATGAAATTATATTGTGTTTCGGTGGTTTGAATGGATGTGAAGTTTGTATCAGTAGAGCAAGGGACAGGATTGTTATAAGATGGCAGATAGACATGATACAAATAGCAAGATAAGAGTGAGGCAACTGAATGAAATAAACTTTAATAAACTTTAACACAACAAATGTAAATTGAAATTGAAATACAGAAACACAAAATTAAATTCAACTGTTTAAGGGCATCACCATTCAATTACTTATTGGACTCAGCAACTTGTAAACAGTTCCTCACCTTTGTTTATTTAAAATTAAAATTCTTTGTTTTTCTATTCAGACAGTTCCATGGATCATAATTATTAACAGGATGATTTCCATTTAAGTCAATGGAATTAGCTAAATTAATTGATTAATTTTCGTTTAACTACGAATAGCATCATTTGCAGTTGCTCATCAGGAAATAATAAAAATTTTCAAATTTGCAATGCTAGTTTAGACACATAATACTTACAGATATATAATAATTAAAGACTCATCTTAATGATTATGTGCATGTAAATAATAAGCTTAAAATGAAATTTTTTGAATGAAGTCATTTGGATAAACAATTAAATTTTTCAAGATGTTATCAACAACAATTAGGTTTTTAAGAAATGAAATTAAGCAATATCAGACAATTTCAATTAATCAACTCAAGTCTTTGTACTGTAAACATAAGTAGTTTGCAATTAATTTCCAGTTTATTGTCTAACGCCATGAACATGTGTCATTCATGTGTCAACATGAATATTCAATGGACTTCATAACCTTTATAATCAATACATGAAAGAATGAATGACAGTTATCGTAAAATCAATTAGTGAACTATGCCCTTTACTTCAAGTGCTTTAAATCTAGATTGGTACAAAGTGACTGAAGTCAGTTAGTTCTGACTTAAATAATTTGATAGTTGATTTAAGACTAAGTTTTTGTCGAATTGAAATTATTTACATGCTAGTTCAAACTGAAATTTTTAAAGATTATCATGAATCGGCCGTGATTTGTTCAAAATTGCACAATTTCATATGTATACTGTGTTTGTCATTATGTACAGTAAAATGAAAAAAAGAAAGAAAGGGATCGAAGAATTTTTATGCAAAATTGTGATGCGAAAACTTGAATTGTACTAGAGCGACCCATTATTATACATGTGTACTCTCAAAGTATTTTATCAGAAAAATAATTATATTGTCATAAATGATCTTCCCTTTTGCATTCTCACAAGCATTTCGAGTCACAGTTCTTACTAACGATTAAAAGAATTTCATAGTTCTAGTGCAATAAACTCGGAAGAGTTAAAACCAAAGTCAATGAAATAGTGGCCAAAGAAGAGACGAAAGCAGGTGTCATAACGAACAGATTGGCAAATCTGAATCCAACATCATTTCGACCAACTCGAAGCAGAAACAGATTGATCTGTGAATAAAATGATAAAAAATGAATAATTATTAACATTGAATTCAGGGTGAAAATTGACTCAAAGCGTAAGTTTGATCAACTATAAGAAAACTATTTACCTCATCATTATATTCAACTGTTCTTGACCTGTTCAAAGTCAGAGAATAAACCTTTTCAAATATTTTATCAGAAAGCTTATTAATGTTTACAAGGTAATGTGTCATCGAGCCAATATAAATGGTTTCACCGAACAGTCTGAAGATGACAGTTAAGACATCTATGAATGTGCCATCAGACATTGAAAATTGTCCAATAATGGCAAAACAATAGCCAACAAAAAATATGTAGAATCCAGTAATCAAAAAAGAGAGTAAATTATCAGCGCAACTAATGAGCTTGATGGATTCAGAATAAGTGTTACGAGCTAATATAATCTGTTCAATATCATTTGAATCCAGTTGATTGAGTTTATTGTTGTCGAGATGATAATCAATAAGCACAAACGCTGAATGCATGTAAATACAAGTTTCAAGAATGAAATACATGAAGAGTGACCATCCAAATGCAATCGATATCAACACTAAAACCTGACTCCCAATCCGTATAACTTGAAAGTACAGCGAAAAGTTATTTCGAGTTAATAAGTCTACAAGTTGAATGAGCTGGATAAAATTCAATGCTGTCTCGTAAATGAACGCCAGCAATATAATTCTGTAGCTAAATTTTCTCTTCGTAGTTATGTACGCATTAATAACGTTTTCATTGCGTTTGACAATGTTTTTCCAAATGTTTAAGAATTCGAAGTAATGAGTGGAATTGAATATCAATGCAATCAAAGAGCAAGGAAAAACAAATGAATAAATGAGCAACCAGATAGCATAATATTTGCTAATATTGTTGCTCGAAGCTTTGCTAATGCCATCTTCACTCGTCAAATCATAATAAACAGTGAAAGATCTCAGCACAAAGCCGAGTGAGACTGCTAAATGAACAATACGCGCTGATTTACTTTTTCGCAAAATGGATTGAGACAAAATACTCGACGGTTGAATTGGCTTTTTAATATTGACTATATTTTGCACTGAAAAAGAAAGCATTATTCCAACATTGGGAAACTTTAGTGTTGAAATTGAAATTTACCTGTCCCGAGTTTAAACTGAGAAATTCTTTGAAATGCTGAAAAGGTTGCAATCAAAAAGTGAAGGATAGATGGAAATCAGTGGCAAGCAAAATGGCAATATTTCACTTACATCTTTTCCAATCAATAAATTTTAAATCACTAGCAATAATGATAGAATCTCTGATCTACCTCTATAGACATTTTATCCTATTTTAGCTCTCCCTTCAACAGAAAATATCTCATTATTATAGTAATTAAATTAAAAGTGAAAATTTAATCAACTTGTTATCGATCGTGATATTGATTGGTATACAATAAAAGTATTAATAGGAAAAAATATTTTTTGTTAATGTTCCCTTTTCTTGGTCGAGATTTCTATGAGGAGGATATAAAATTAAATGAGGAATTCCCTATGCTCAAATCACGTTCCTATGTTCCTTTTCTTAAGAAAAGGAGGAAGGCCAAAACTGCCTAGAAAGGTATTTTCTTGAAATAAAAATATATGATGTAAACTTTTAGCCCGTTTTTAAAATCTTTTTTCGTTTTCGATATATCATGCAATAACCTAAGAGATGCATGGGAACGAATTGCAAAATACGAATGAATAACCAAAGGTGAAAACTCTTTCTGAATAGATTTTTTAGATGTAAAATTCAATTTTGATTTTAATGAGGTGATTCATTTTGATCTATAACCCCGCAAAACTGGCCATTTTTCTATAGTTTGATTACTACTATTGTTTGATTTTTGTGAAAATGGACCGTTTTGCGGGGTTACAATTTTGATTGAACTTTGGACAGTTGCAATGGTCTGGGTCTATTTGAGCAAAAAACATACAAGCAAATAAGCATTGAGCAAAAGCCCATTGAGCCAATTTCAAAAAAGCAAAAATATTAATTTAATAATCGATAGAGGCCGTATTTCAAAAATTAGTTTATTTGATTGAATGAAAATGTCAAAAGGCAAAAATCAAGCGCTTACATGAGTAAGATATCGAACTTTATCGAGAAAGTCAAAGGCACTAATGTCATTGGTCATATTATATAATATAAGAGAAGGTCAAATTTTTAATCTTTCATCTAGTTTAACGTATTTACACTTTTTCTTATTATCAATTGCACCAAAAGAAGACATCAAAAGTGAAACCTCATAATTGTTTTTGTTGCTCAATTCAATATAAAACCAAATATTGGCATGATAACGTCCTACTGAACGATTGAGAGCAAAGTGCCAACCCTCAACATGATTGTTGGTTCGAGGATCATGATCATTGTAATGGTTCCATGTTTCAGGGGGAAATCTTGAGTCATAACAAAAATAAGTTGATTCGAAATAATTAATAAATTCTATCATATCTTGATCTTGAGGAGCTTCAATTCTTATTCGATTCATACATGACTCGAGATCTGTTAGCTTTAAAAAAGGTAAAGCTGAAATACGTTTTACAGTCACTAGAACTGAATTTGTATCACTTTCTTTCAGCTAAGTTATGTTTAACAACATTTCTCCATAAACTTTGACACAAATGAAAAAGACAAATTTTTAGCTCACAATTAGGAAAATTGTTTTGATAGCTTTCATTGCAGCTAGTTCAAAATCAGTTGTAAATTTACTTGGATTCCATATCAATCCTATTTCTGAACAAAGATCCTGCACTATTCGAAGTAATCTCATGTAAACTTGAGTTGATATCATTGTATCAAAGCCTAAACTATCGGAATCATTATTGAGTTTTTGATAACATGTAAAGAATAGAGAGAATGGAAAATTTTAGGCACACTTTTGAATGTTCCATCACAATATACATGATCCGATTGAGCAAGTAATTTTAAAAAGTTGTCTGTAGCGAAGACAAGAATTTTATCATCATTTCCACCATTGAATCTGAAAAACTTTTCACCACTAGAATTACACGAAAGTGAATCAGAAATTTCCAGCATGGAACGAAATATCGGCAAGGCAGGGTAACGAGCAGATCGAGCTCTAGAAATTGTATTCTTGATACTGCTGAAAGTTCTGAGCGATGATGCAACTTGTTCAGTTTCAAAACATGAAGATTGAAGAGTCAGGTGGTTGGCTTCATTATAAGTTCGTTTCAATTTAGGATAATTGTCGCCACCAGCTAATTCTTTGACATAATTTTTTTGTTCCCGAGAAATGATAGCATCAAGATCAGGTTCATGGCAATGATCGATTTGATTCACTATTAAATCATCTTCCATCGTAACTTTTCCTTTGCATCCATTCACAATGCAAGTCCAATAGGTTGAATTACCATAACGATTTCTTTTTCGGTAAACATAATTATGAAAAACTAGTAATTTAGCACCTCTAGAAGATTTGATAAATTTGTATTCCATGGTGAGAAGGTCAAAAAATGAAGATTCAGCTGACAGAATGAAATGACGGACTTCGATGACAATATGTCAATGTGTGGAAAATGGTGAAAATTTGACTTAAATCAAGTCGATTATTCATAAGAAGTTTATGCCAAATCAAGCTCATTTTAAAACCCCTGAATATTAACCTTATTAATCAGTTTATTTCATTTTGCCCTTATGAATTCAGCTTTCATGCTCTTTGCTCAATACTTAAGTTGCTGACATGTTTTTTGCTCAAATAGATCGACCCCGTTGCAATGCCTACCGGGAACAGGCCAATTTAAGCGTAATCCTTGTGCTTCTTCAGATGCTTTCCTATGCCCACACACCTAACAGCAACTGAAGCACAATCCTTTCTTATCTCTTCCTGGTCAATCTCGTGGAACTCTTCGTAGATGAAATCTTTGAGGTCATCTACGGCTCGAGGATTTCGAACGAAAACTTTGTCTTTCAGTCACCCCCAGAGGTAAAAGTCACCGACAGTCAGTTCAGGAGATCTTGGAGGCCAATACCAAGGTCTTATCATTCCGATCCACTCAAAGAATGTCTCATCTAAGAGGTTCCTGACCTGAGTTGACCAGTGAGGAGGAGCTCTGATGAAGTATGTCTGCCAATCTTCTCTCGCCTCTGCGAGCTTCGGAAAGACAAAGGTCTCGAGGCATCTTTCGATAAGAGTTCACTGTGATATTCTCAGAATAGAAACAAGGCCCGATTCTCTCGTCTGTTTAGACTTCACACCATGATCTTTCCAGCATGGTCAGTTTGTTTTGATTTCTATTTGGTTCTATTTGGATTTGACGAGTCCCAATAGACAAAATTGTACCTACTGACAGTTTGCAATAGAGAAATCATTATTAAATGAATAACCTCAGATTTTTGTATGCATTCAATGCAATTATGTTATTGCTCAAAATAAAATCTTTTGATTGGTCAAAGAATGTAAGCCGGAAGTGCTATAACTATCGAAATATTTAGGCTCAAAGTTTGTAGGCCAATGGCCAAAATTAAGAGTATTGTTAAGCAGTTGAAAAAAGTGAACGATACATGATGATCAGCGAAAATTTCATCATCGAATAATAATTTTCAGCTCTTTCACTATTACGATCATCGTAGTTACACCAGAAAAAAATGAGTTTTATCTAAAAATCTGATTTCATAACTGTTTAAAAGGCGATGGAAGTTTCGACTGCTGGCTGTTTTGTTTGTATTTTCTTGTGTTTTGTCTATGTTTTCTTGTTAACATTCATATCATCATTCAGTAAGGTAAGCGTCTGAATTCCTGACAATGAAACTGCTGATGGAATCAGCCTCAGCATGAGCTAAGCAGTTGATTACGCTACCAAAGAATAAGAGCTCTATCTTTGCCTTTTTTGCCAAAATTCATCCTCGATTACTGAAGAGTTTACGCTTAAATCAGCACGATCATGACATAATTTTTGCAAATTCTGGTGACTGTCAAGAACATAGTAGGGAGAATTTTCGAGCTTACCAACAAAGAAGACCTCTGAAGGATAAAGCATGTTAATATCAAGCTTTAACAGTCAATATAAACTTACCTTTGTCTTGGCAAAGATTTGGTCTGATTATCCTGGCAGATTCATCAAAATACATATTTTTTCTCTTTAAAACTATTGTACGAATTAACTTCCATTTTTGTCAAAAAACACCGAAAAATAGCACCAAACAAATCAAACTAAATTGGGCAAGATATTGTTAGAAGAGTAGAATTTTTATTTTAGCAAAAAGCTACAGTAAGTTACCAGTAATTGTCAGAAACTTGAAATAGCTTATTTACACAGCAAGTGCTATTTATTAAGCAAGTAACATTAAATTTAATCAAAATAATTTGTGTTACTGAAAGTAATTTGGTCTAACAAAACGTCTGGTTCGACAAATTTAGTTGAATTTTTAAAGGAAAGTTCTTTGAGATTCTCAATGAGATCGGAATAATAAGGCACTTCGTTATTTGAGTATCCAAAATGGGTCCAACAATTGACTATTGTCTCTTTTGTGACTGAATTTCAAGCACTATCGATCCAATTCAAGGCTTTTAAAATCTTAATTTTTTTAACAGATTGACTTACATGATCATCATCATTTTTTAACAATTTATTCACAAAAAGACACATATATTTGGCCTTGAATGATCTTATTATACCAGCATCAAGAGGTTGAGTAAGAGAAGTTGTTGATGGTGGTAAAAATTCAAAGGTTATATTTGGATAACATTTACGATCGACTAAATGACCTCTAAAGTTATCTGATAACAAATCATTTTTTTTGTTTTCTCTGACTAGAGATTAGTGCCATTTATCTAACCATTTTTCAAAAATTTCTTTGGCATCCAAGCGTTAGTCTGAGCTATGTAATCAAGATACAAATTATGCAAACAACCGGCAAAGAAATCGCGAGGTTTAGCTGATTTTCCTATGACTAAAGCTCTAAGTTTATCACCATTCCTGTTAAAACAGAACAGTATTGCACACGCTCTTTAAATATTGTATCTCCACTGTGGTCAGTTTTTGAAATGAAATAAGTTTTAACTGGAACTTGACGCCATAAAAGACCAGTACCATCACAGTTAAAAATAAATTCCTGGCTCCAATTCATCATGATCCTTGGTATTTTCTCATCCTTCCATTTATTTACTGCTTGTTGATTAATTGAATTTCGTTCACCAGAAAATTTTCCTAATTTCAAGTTTACTCTTTCACTAAATCTCTTGAACCACATAGGTGAACACAGTAAATCATCTCTTCCAATGTCAATTGCTACCTGTCTTATCAAAATCTGACTCAATGGAATCCCTTTTCTTTGACATTCTTATATGAAATTTTTGACCAAATCATCATGGGTAGATAGCTTTTCACATTTTTCCAACCTGAAAAAGTAGATAAAAAAGATTAGTTAATCAGCTTGATTATTGGAACAAAAATTGTCTTACCTTTTCTTCTTTCCATAGCCACTATCAACAGCTTTAGTTATATCTTCTTGATTTGATAAACACCGAAAAACAGTCCGCACATTACACTTATAATTGTAAGCCGCATCATTAACATTAACATTATTATTCTCAAGGTCATTGAGTAGGTTAAATTTTTCTTTAATTGTTAAAAATCTTGAAGGCATCTTGAAATATTACATTTGTTACCCTTTCATGTTAGATGTAAACAAAGAGGTTACGGGAATGTTGAATAATCTACTGACAATTACTGGTACTGACAATTACTGGTAACTTACTGTATCATCAGATAGCGTTTGTGGCAAGCGAATGTCCATCAAGTAATAGCGCAACTTTCAAATTTAACAAATCATGAGAAATTATAAATTAATATCTTGACGATTTGGCGCTCGAATTCACCTTATATTAGATTGTAATGCCCAATCGAAAAATAAGCTTGTCAAAAACTCTATACTTCTTTTGTTTCTTGTCACTATCTTGATGGAAACCTACCTTGATAAGCTCTTGACATAAGCAAAACCTTACTCAATTCGGCTCGGCAAAAATTCACCATATTTCACAAACCTAATAGTTTTTTTGGAATCTTGATGGTAAAGCAGGCTGTTTGGTGAACATTAACTTCTAATTAATGCTTTAGATGTACACTTTTACATGTACCGTATAGAATTGTTTGATTTCGGTTATAAAAAATGGAAAAGTGTTAGTTCTCATTGGAATTTTATTTTGTTAAGGTATTACACTGCGTTAAATGGGATTAAGGCCATGCAAATGATCTCTGATTTTGCCTCTTTAAGCCAATCAAGTGGATTAGAAAGTCTGAGAACCCTTTTTAGAAGTCAGTTAATCCATAGATTTAGACTTATTTCATTGTTTCTGTCCGCCATATGTTTTTAATTAAAATTAAAGATTTTTGTCACTCATTGAGTGTCAAATGGGATTAAGACCAGCGTTAGTGATGACTATTTAAGCAAATTTTCAGATCTTTTTGGCTTCAGAACTATTTTTACTGAACTGGTCAATAGTTTGTTAGTACTTTTTCTTCAAATTTAGTAATTTTAACTGAGTTACGCAAGTTATTGAAATGGATAAAGAAAAGATTTAAATGATATTGAAATTGGCCAAATTATGGCATATAACGCTGAAGGAAGATCAATCCGTTATATTGCTGCAAAATTAAATCGATCGAAAACAGCTATCAACAACTACCTTGCAAATCCGGACCGTTATAAGCAACAAAATGGAGTTGGACCTGCTTCATGTTTGATGATCGTGATGTTCGGCATGTTTTACGTGAGATTACAAATGAAAAGAAATCTTTTGAACAGGTAAGACGTGATCTTGGATATCAGTGTACCCGTCAAACAATTTACAATGCCGCTAGAAGAGCTGAAAATATCGAGTTTAGGAAAACTAACTGTAAACCCCCACTAACTGCTGAACATAAAGGTGCTCGAATTGCTTTTGCTGAAAAATATATTGACTTTGGTGATAAATGGTTGACAGTAATGTTCTCTGATGAAAAAAGGTTTAATTTGGATGGACCTGATGGTTTTAAAGCATATTGGAGGGACTTATCCAGTGAGCAAGTTACCTTTTCAAGCGTCAATTTGGTGGTGGAGGAGTGATGATATGGGCTGGAATAGCTTTTAATGGTAATACTGATATTGCATTTTGTCAATGTAAAATGAATTCTAAAGCCTATGTTGAAATGCTAGATCAATATATGGCACCAATAATTTATGAAACTTGTGGTGTAAATTTTATTTTTCAGCAAGATAACGCCTCAATTCATGCTTCTGCAGAGATACAAGCATGGTTTGAACGTAAATGTATTAATCGTATGAATTGGCCATCAAGATCTCCGGATTTAAATCCTATTGAAAATGTCTGGTCAATCTTGGCTCGAAAGGTCGACAATATCAGAACATCGAGAGTCTGAAAGAATACATAGTCCATGAGTGGCAAAATATGGATCAAACTATGATGCAAAATATCATATTATCTATGAAAAAGAGACTAATCGAGGTTATTACCAAAAAAGGTGCTTCAACAAGCTATTAAAAGTTAAAAATTTGATTAAATTAAAGTGGCCTTAATTCCATTTGACAAGAATTTTTCATTTCGAAAACAAAAGTAACGATTGAATTAAATTAAACAAACCTAACCGTTCAAAATTTAATCATTATAATCATTACGTTTTTTAACCAATATTCACATTAACTTCAATTAATAACAAAAATACTATTAAAACGCCATAAAACATGGATTTAATGACGTGGCCTTAATGCCATTTAACGCAGTGTATATTATAATATATATTATTATAATTTCAAATCAAGAACACATGTTTTACTAACGAATGAAAAAGATTCATAGTTATGGCGTAATAAGTACAAGTGTATGTTGATCAGAAAAATCGTCATTTTTACATTCTCACAAGCATTTTGAGTCACAGTTCTTACTAACGAATAAAAGAATTTCTTAGTTCTAGTGCAATAAACTCGGAAGAGTTAAAACCAAAGTCAATGAAATAGTGGCCAAAGAAGAGACGAAAGCAGGTGTCATAACAAACAGATTGGCAAATCTGAATCCAACATCATTCCGACCAACTCGCAGTAGAAAAAGATTGATCTGTGAATAGAATGGTGAAAATGAATAATTATTAGCATTGAATTCAGGGTCGAAATTGACTCAAAGCGTAAGTTTGATCAACTATAAGAAAACTATTATAATATTTACCTCATCATTATATTCAACTGTTCTTGACCTGTTCAAAGTCAAGGAATAAACCTTTTCAAATATTTTATCAGAAAGCTTATTAATGTTTACAAGGTAATGTGTCATCGAGCCAATATAAATGGTTTCACCAAACAGTCTGAAGATGACAGTTAAGACGTCTATGAATGTGCCATCAGACATTGAAAATTGTCCAATAATACCAAAACAATAGCCTACAAAAAATATGTAGAATCCAGTTATGAGAAAAGATAGCATCTTCTCAGCACAGTCAATGAGCTTGATGGATTCAGAATAAGTGCTACGAGCCAATATAATCTGTTCAATATTATTTGAATCTAGTTGATTGAGTTTATTGTTGTCGAGATGATAATCAATAAGCACAAACGCTGAATGCATGTAAATACAAGTTTCAAGGACGAAATGCATGAAGAGTGGCCATTCAAATACTAACGACATCATGACTATACTTGAATACCGATTCGTATAACTTGGACGTATATCGAAATGTTGTTTTGAGTTAACATGTTAACGACTTGAATGAGTCGGAAAACATTGATTGCTGTCTCGTAAATGAACGACATCAATATAATTCTGTAAATATATTTCCTTTTCAAAGTTATATAATCATTAATAATGTTTTTTTCGCGATTAACAATGTAGTTCCAAATGCTTAGGAATTCAATGTAATGAGTGAAATTGAATATTAATGCGATCAAAGAGCAAGGAAAAATAAATGCATAAAGAAATCTCCAGATAATATAATATTTGCCAATATTGTTACTCCAAGCTTCTTCAATGCCATCTTCAACAAGCCAATCATAATAAATAGCGAAACCTATCAGCATAGAGCCAAGCGGCACTGCCAAATGAACAATACGTGCTGATGTACTTTTCCGCAAAATGGAAAGAGACAAAATACTCGAAGGTTGAATTGGCTTTTCAATATTAAATATATTTTGCACTGAGTAAGAGAGCATTATTCCAACATTGGCACACTTTTAGTTTTGAAATTGAAATTAAATATCTGTCTTGAGTTTAAGCTGAGAAATCCTCTGAAATGATAAAATGGTTGCAATCAAGACAGAAATCAATTTCAAGCAAAAACTTTAATATTTTCCTTTCATTTTTTTATAGGTAAAACATATTTTAATCATTTTGTCATCGATCGCGATATTGATTAAAATAAAAACAGTAAAAATATTTATTAGGTCATTCAATAAGTAATCCAATAAAGTATGAAGGAATTGTACCAACTTGATATGTTGATATTTTGATCAACAGAATTCTTCAATTAGGATGCAAAATTGAATAGTGCTCAAATCACATTTACCCTTTTACCCTCAGTGACCCTTTTCTTATGTGAAACTGCATGCTGATTTGAAAGACACGATCCATTTTTGATCAAAATTACGATTCATGAGATATTCTCGAATCAATCGTTATTAACGTAGTATAATGTAGTACATTTCAGTTTAAGTCTAATTAGAAATAGAATGAAAATGTTTTGATTCCTGAATCTTGATTATTTTAATTTTAATTAGTGTACTTGTTTTGATATATACAATTGTTGAGAAACAGAAGGCATTGTAGTCCAAGATTTAACCATTTTAGTCGATGGTTCATTTGTAAAGGTCGAATCGGTTAACGACTTCATTGTTGAGGATAATATTTGTGATTTAACTTGCGTTAAAGTTTTGTTAGCACCGAAAAATTCCGTTGCCTTTTTTAATCTAAAAAATTTTCTAAACCTTTCAATGAGTTCTTCGTTACATCTCAGATAAGCCATTACTAAAAATGAACATAGAAGGATATATGAAAGTATTAAAAATATTATCACGATCAATGGATATATATATTCACTCCCAGACGCAAATATGGTAACCTTGTCAGTAGACTTAGCACTAATCATAGCTACATCTACATAATTATCACTCATCAGGTTGACATGAACATTGAATTCACCCGAATCGGCTTGATTCATTGAGCATTTAATAATTGTTCCATTAATTTTAACGTTGGTGCAATGATTATGTGAGCCAGCTTCGATGACTAGATACTCTTGAGGTTTAGTGATATCTAGTGCTTCATCAAGTACAACTGTGAAATTGCTGGAAGATGAGGTAAAGTTTAAAGGTGAAATCTGGACGATCTTAAAGCAATGGTCGACAGTCAGGTGAATCTTATTTTTAGGTTGATCATCATAAGTACAAATTGAATTTGACCAAACACAGTTAAAATAAAGTCCATACATGATACAATAGATACAACTTGTCAATTGTTCACATTTGACAGCTTTATCAACGAAAATGATTTGGTTGGTCAGTTTAGTTACGAAAAACCCTCCTAATGGTCTTTGATTAACAAAATATTGCAGTTCAACTTGGTTTGTCGAATTGCAATAATGAAAACTTTCAGATGAGTAGCAAATGTGAGATGAACCTAACATTTTCATATTATCAATAGTGATGGACCACATTTGATAAAATGGATGTTGAAGTGAAACAAATTGATATTTATTACTCAATGGATGGTAGTTTTCCAAAAAATATATTGGTGAAACTATGACAGCTTCTTCGTTAGTTATATCAAATGAAGGGATGAAATTATCATTCGAAGAACAGAGTTTATGAGTAGATTTTTTGCACTCACTAGACTCAAACCTTAAATGGTTCTGTAACAAAGTGACAGTATTTGATTCATTTCCAGAGGCGCATATTTTTGCGCCTCTTTCAAACAGTTCCTCAAACTGAGGAATAGAATGTTCACTTTCATGATAATGTGTACTGTTGAACTGTCTGATAACGTTCAGGGTTAAATTCTGAGAACTGTTTGTGGTGTTCCGATAAGGATATAATTTGAAATTTGAATCAATTATTTCTATGAAAAAGTCTGGTAAAGTATAACGAATCTCAATTGCACTCGAAATAAGTTCCCTTCCTTTGTCAAGACACATACGTATTATTGATATCTCCTGAGTAACCTTTGCAGCCTTTTCGTTCCATATACTTCGCTTTATAAGAAGGTACAATTTATCGTTGAAATGAGTATAATCAGTCATTTTCCATTCCTTAATGAACTTCCAATCGTCATTTTTACGCCAAGGTAAGGATCGAATCACTGAAACTTTTTCTTTTTCATCATCGAAATGCAACAATTCAATATAATTCCATTTAGGAACTGGTCCTGTTAGATTAGGATTGAATATTGTTGGAACATGAAGAGCTTCATTATCACCAAAAGCTATTATTGAATCACTCAATCCATTGGAATGATTCATTCTTCTGATAGTCTTTTGATCAATCAAAATTAGAGGTTTGTTATTATGGACGAACATTAATCGATTCTTAACAACATTGACCACTTTCCAATTGAGGATGTCGTACACATTAACAATATCACTTGGAATATCAATTGTTATTGTTTGACCAGCCACATAAATACCATAAGATGTTGTGTGATTGAAAGGATTCGTCAAGAAAACATTGTTAATTGTCTTGTAATAGGAAAGTACATTGTGTTTTGGTAGCTTGAACGAATGTGAAAGTTTTACAAATAAAACAAGTTTCACGATCTCTATTAGATGTTGACTCAACATTAAATCTTTGAATAACCCTAGTTAACACAAAAAGGTAAAACGTTTGGTTCAAAGTATAATTTAAAATTTACTTCATTCTAAGGATTTCATAAGGAATAAGCTTAAAGAAAAGCAATGTTTTGTATTGGTTTTAAAATCTTATTTCAACTTAACTGTATTTAACCAAAAGCTCACGAATCCAAACAATTTAATCGACAAGATTACAAATGTGAAAATAAAGTATAATAAAGTACAGTAAAGAAAATAAAATAAACTTTTGGTGATATTCATGTTCGTTGAAATGTTTGGACAATCCTTGGATGTTTGTTGCCTATTTGTGATCAAGTTAATTTTTCTTGTCACACCTTTTCAAGCTATAAATGAACATAAATAGAGAGAGAGAGAGAGAGAGAGAGAGAGAGAGAGAGAGAGAGAGAGAGAGAGAGAGATAAATATGAAAACAATACAATGATTCAATGGTATAAAAATTATTGATGATGCATTATTGCGATCAAGATGCAAATGAATTGCTAAAATATGGGCGTCTATAATTAGGGTCAGCAGTGGACACTGTATATTTCCTTACAGGAGCAATGATTTGAACCATTTTAGTGGATACAGCACTAACCATTGTAGCATCTGTAATCTTGTCATTCATCAAGTTTATTTCAATATTGAAGTTACCCGATTTCAATGGATTCACCGAGCATTGAATCTACAGTTGTTTCATTGTGATGTTTGTACAGAAGTTATCTGGACCAACATGGATAAACAGAGATTCTTCTGAATTGTTTATCGTCATTGGTGTATTAAGTTGAATGGATAAAGTTTGTTGTAGAGATAAGTAGATCACGGAAGGTGAAAAGTGTATGATTTTAAAGCAATGATTAACAGTCGGTGCAGTCTTGTGTTTAGGTTGATCATCATGAATGCACTTGGGGTGAGTTGAGGATGCATCTGACCAAACACAATTGAAATAGAAACCGTACATGATACAATCGAGGCAATTGTTCAATTCCGCACAAATTAGATTGAAATTGAAGAATATAATTTCATGGCTCTTTTTAGTAATGAAAAAACCTCCAAATGGGCGTTGGTTAACGAAAACTTGTTGCTCAACATCATTATTCGAATCCTTCCATTTCTGTCCCATTGCTTCAATAGACTGGCAGATACGAATCAGGAAAGCAGGTACTAGACAATGAAGATTTAGATAAAGGGTTTTGGATGTGAAAAAAGAACCATCGTCCAAATGGATGTCCAAATGTTATTGATTGATGTTTAACAGCAAGGCTTTGATTTTCTTGTATTCTTTCGTAACTGACCCCATAATCTACCGATACTTGCGCTCTATCTGTTGCATCAAATACGATAAACAAGTCATATTTGTTATTTGGATCCATTGAAGTGCTATGCGGTTTCCTACCCTGGAAAAATCCGGGGTTATATTGATTAACAGGAAAGTGCATCCTACACAATTTAAAAATGACTTCAATTATCCGTCTATTCTGAAACTCTGGTCGAGCTAAATGAATGTTGATTGCACTCGAAATTAGTTCACCTCATTTGTCAAGACACAATCGTATTATTGATATCTCTCGAGCAAAAGATTGAGATTGTAAGACATTTTCATTTCAAATACTTCGCTCAATCAGAATGTACAATTTATCTTCGAAATGAATATAATCAGACATTTTCCATTCTTTAATGAACTTCCAATCATCATCTTTAAGCCAAGGCAATGTGTCAAAACTCGAACTGATTCATTTTTAACATTGAAATACAACAATACAATATAATTGCATTTATGAACTGGTTCTGTTAATTCTGGATTGAATATTGTTGGAACATGAAGAATTTCATTATCACCAAGAGATATAACTGAATCACTCAAGTCACCAAAATATTCCATTTTCTTGCTTCTCTTTTGATCAACCAGAATTTGAGGTTTATTTTTATGGACGAACATTAACCGATATTTATCAACATTGATCACTTTCCAATTGACGATGTCAGGCACATTACTTGGTATATCAATTAAAAGGTACAATTTATTGTCGAAATGAATATAATCCATCATTTTCCATTCCTCAATGAATTTCCAATTGTCATATTTGAGCCAAGATAAGAAGTCAATAACTCGAACTGATTCATTTTTAACATCGAAAAACAACAATTCAATAATTCCATTCATGCAGTGATGGAGTTAAAGAATCTTTGAATATTGTTGGAACATGAAGAGCTTCATCGCCACCAAAAGGTATTATTGAATCACTTAATTCACCAGAATAATTCATTTTCTTGATTCTTTTTTGATCAATCATGATTTGAGGTATGTTACATGTATGTATTATAGACGAACATTGATTGATCCTTGCAATGACCACTTTCCAATTGACGATGTCGTACACATTAGCCACATCATTCGGTATATCAACAGTTGTTGTGTGATTTTCAGGTTTAGTTAGGAAAACATTGATCACAGTCTTGCAGTATGGAATCAAATTTTATTTGGGTGCTTTGAATGGATGTGAAGTTTGGATCAGTAAAGCAAGTGACAGGATTGTTATAAGATGGTAAATTGACATGGCGCAAACTACAAGATAAGAGTGAGACAACAGAATGAAATATTATTAATAAATATTTACAAAGAAACGCAAAAATAAATTTAACTGTTAAGGACAACATAATTCAATGACTTATTGGACTCAGCAATTCGTAGTAAATTTCCTTACCTCTGTTTCTACAAAATCGAAATTCTTTGTTTTTCTATCCAGACAATGCCATGGATCATAACTAATAACAGGTTGCATTCTATATAAGTTGATGTAAACAGCTAAATTAATTGATTAATTTTCGTTTACGTCCGAATATTATCCATTTACAGTTGCTCATCAGGAAATATAAAAATTTACAGGTTTGGTGAGTGATTTGATCACATGCTAACAGACATACAGTATAATAATTAAAAACTCATCCTAATGGTAAAATGCATGTAAATATTATAATAAGCGTATAATAAAATTTTCAGATTTATCATTAATTTCGATAAACAATTTCAAGATTTTATCAAATAAATTCACGTTTCAAGAAATGAAATTTACTAATATCAGATAATTTCACTAAATTATTTGTCCATTACTAAATATGGTTGGCTGGTTAATGAACTTGTTTAACCAATTATCATTTTCTTGGACTTTTTCTTGTTGTGAATGGGTTTAATGAAGTTATCCTATCCGAAGATGGTCAATAGAAAAATTTTGTTATTCCAATGATGGAAAACATGTGAATAGCTTGCAAATGGGCATTCTTGTGTCTACGAGAAGATTGAGTTTGATCCAGATTTCATGAGATCGTGTACCTCCTTGTCAGAATAAGAATGGCAAATAGAGTGTGATTACATATAAAAATCTGAATTTAAAGACATCTAATGATTAACCCGGTAATCTCTTTGCTTCTTTCTTTATTACCGGAATCTTAGATATTAAATCAATGAATTGTCTACATTTTTTGGCCCAGGTTGAAGATACCTGTGATATTGTGGTTTTTTAGATCGACATAAACAGTAAACACAAACCAATAAGATGATTATGAGGATACCAATGACAATCTGAATGTATAATGGTTCACTTGAAGTTCCTCTCAGATTTGGGATGAAATCAACAGTAGTTAGATTCACAGAAACAGGTTTTAAATTGAAGTCACCAACTCCAGAGTCAAGCATGAGATTGATTTTAAGAGTTTCATATGTATTAACCGTCATACGAAATAATCTTGCGTCGTACGATCTTTTACCAATTTTAAAACTAACATCTCTTCCTAATCGAAAAGGATAGATAGGACATGCTTTTGTTATACCAAATACTGTTATATTTTCGTTGAAACAGTATATGTAAAGCTCTTCTTTAGAGATTTTGACTTGAATATCAATTTTCTTGAGGGTTTCTACACAATTTCCAGTTTTCCAATAATCTTTTAAATCATTGTTATTACTTTGAAAGCAATCATGATCATCCGGATTCAAAATTGTACTATCTGTGTTTTCAATATCATCTTGTTCAAAAGGACAGATCATTGAATCACGCCAAAACACATACTTAGGACCAACATAAGTTTTCGTACAATAGTGACTGCCGTTGTATTCATTTAGCCGAAAAGGGTCAGCTTTGTAGATGGTATTATTTTTATTAATGACAGCAGATTCAAATGTTAGTTTGAGTTTACGTGTTTCAGAACCAAAATTATCAAATTCACAATCAAAATTTCTAGCTAATTCGGATGGACAGGAATCTCCACATGGCAATGTAACATTAAACATCTTCAATAGATTTGAGTTTAACCTTTTCTTTTGAATATCTGGTTCTATCATGTCTAATTTTTGTTTGATTGCTGAGAGTTCCATCATTGTTTTTGAAGTAGTCAAAATACTAAGCGGAGAGTATTGGAAATATTTATTAAATCTTTGTTGCATGTTTTTCATCTCGTTTGCGATTTTTTGCTGATTTTCAGTTAAATTCTTTAGAGCTTCTACAATGAGTTTATCATTTTTAAATTGATTGTCTAATTCAACCCAAATCTTATCAATTTCATCATTTTTCTGTATGTTAAAGTAATGTTCGATAGCAGCTAAGGTTTGACTTATGACACCAATGATTGCAGAGACACCAATAATCAGTTCCTTTACCACTGTAAAACCTCTCTTTTTTCTTAGTTTTGGTGGACAGAGTTTTTTCAAAGTTTCATAAACCATGTCTTCAGTAGTCTGCGTACAGACTTGATTAGTGATTTTTTGAAAATTTTCAAAGTCTGCAAGCCAATTGTCATGCAGACCAGGCTCAGGAACGTGTGGTTGCTCCTGCTCAAAATCGATTCTATAAGTTTCATTTGGTAAAGGCAAATGACGCCGACTATTAGGTATGTCTCTTTTATCTAATCTTATTTTCGGACAGGGTGACTTCATTGCAATAAAAATATGATGATGAATTTCGCCAAGGATGGTTGGTTTTTCACTAGTTCTCCAAGTGATGAATGGTGCTTTTGTAAAGGCATTCAGCGTTGGTAAAATACCCAAAATTAACAAAGAACATAAAAGATTGATAACTTTAGCATGAGATGTCGAAAGCGCAATTCGTTGTTTATGGTCAACTAATGTTAATTCTGAATCGTTTTGACCGACTAGTTTCATGGAAATGTTACATGAAGTGTCATTTCTAGGTCCAGGATATCGAGAGAAAGGTTGACCTATTTTGTTGACTAAACTTCTAGTGAAACATAAACAGAAACAGAAAGATAATATAATAGTTATTGATGTTGTTGATGTAATAATTGTTGATGAACGATGATGTTCACTTTCTGGAAAAATAATATGCACCATTCCAGTAGATACAGAACTTATCATTTTAGCATCTGCAATCTTGTCATTCATCAAGCTTATTTCGCGATTGGATTTACCCGATTTCAATGCATTCAATGAGCATTGGATGTTATGATCGTTCATTGTGATGTTGTTACAATTATTATCTGGACCAGCATGGACAACCAGAGATTCTTTTGAATAGTCTATTTGTAGTGGTGTGCTAAATTGAATTGATAAAGTTTGTTGAACAGAAGAGTTGAATATTGAAGGGTAACAGGATGTGACTTTAAAGCAACTGTTGATAGTCAGTGCGGTCTTGTTAACAGGTCTATCATCATATATGCACTTATAGTGAAGCGGAATAGGAGAAGACCATACGCAATTAAAATACACACCAAACATGACACATTCAAAGCAATTGCGTATTGGTTTACAAAAGAAATTAAAATTGAAAAACCTGATTTCATGGCGCGCTTTAGTAATGAAAAAACCTCCAACTGGTCGCTGGTTAATGAAAAATTGAAGCTGGAACATCATTATTCAAAGCCTTTCATTGCTGGTTCAATGCATCAATATGCTCAAAGTCATAATACCTATTTCCGCTTGAAGTCAATTTAGATTTAGATACAGAACTGTAAGAAAAACCTAAATCAAGTAGTTTAAAGGTGGCTTCAGTTATCTGACTATTCTGAAATTCTGGGTTAGAATGCTGAACTTCAACTGCACTTGAAATAAGTTCACTTCCTTGGTTGATACACAATTGAATTATTGATATCTCTTGAGTAACATTTGCGGCCTTTTCATTCCATATACTTCGTTTTATTAGAAGGGACAATTTAATGTCACAATGAATATAATCAGCCATCTTCCATTTCTTAATCAGCTTGCAATCCTCATCTTTAAGCCAAAATAAAAATCGAATCACTGAAACTTTTGCACTTTTAACATCAAAATACAACAATTCAAGATAATTCCATTGGTAAGATGGTTCAGTTAATTCTGGATTGAATATTGATGGAAAATGAGAAGCTTCATTATCACCAAAAGCTATTATTGAATCACTTAATTCACCAGAAAATTCCATATCTTCGATAGTCTTTTGATCGATCACAATTTGTGGTTTGTTATTATAGTCATTGAGTCCGTTCAACATCAAATGCTCTGTGATGTTTGTACAGTAATTATCTGAACCAGCTTGGATAGTCAGAGTTTTATCTGACTCCCTTACATATTGATCTGTATCAAGTTGAATGGACAAAGTTTGTTGTACAATTGAGTTGATTATTGTACTAGAGGAAAAGTGTCTGATTTTAAAGCAATGGTTGACAGTCAGTGCAGTTTTGTCTTTAGGTTGATCATCATAAAGGCATTTAGGGGGAATCGGAGTTTCCTGTGACCAAACACAATTAAATAAGAAACCATACATTACACAATCAAGGTAACTGGGCAATTCCGCACAAATTATCGATGTATCTTGAGTAACCTTTGCAGCCTTTTCGTTCCATATACTTCGAAGTATTAAAAGGAACAATTTATTGTCGAAGTGAATATAATTAGACATTTTCCATTCCTTAATGAGCTTCCAATCATCATCTTTAAGCCAAGGTAAGGAGTCAATAACTCGAACTGATTCATTTTCAGCATCGAAATACAACAATACAATATAATTGCATTTATGAACTGGTTCTGTTAATTCTGGATTGAATATTGTTGGAACATGAAGAATTGCATTATCACCAAGAGATATAACTGAATCACTCAAGTCACCAAAATATTCCATTTTCTTGATTCTCTTTTGATCAACCAGAATTTGAGGTTTATTTTTATGGACGAACATTAACCGATCTTCATCAACATTGACCACTTTCCATTTGACGATGTCGTACACATTAGCAACACTACTTGGTATATCAACAGTTGTTTCACCATAAGATGTTGTGTGATTTTCAGGATTAGTCAAGAAAACATTATTCACAGTTTTGTAGTATGAAATTATATTATGTTTCGTTGCACTGAATGGATGTGAAGTTCGGTTCAGCAGAGCAAGTGACAGGATTGTTATAAGATGGTAATAAGACATGGTACAAATAATAACAAGATGAAAGCGAGGGTCCAGAATGAAATAAAAAAAGCTTTATAAACTTTAGCACAACAATTTTAACTGTAAATTGAAACACAGAAATACAAAAGTTAGTTTATGTTTAAAGACAACATCATTCAATGGCAATTTGTTATAAAAAGTTCCTTACCTCTGTTTCTGCAAAATCAAAATTGTTTTTCTATCCAGACAATGCCAAGGATCATTACTAATATCAATAACAGGATGAATTCCATATTAAGTCAATGGAATTAGCTAAATTAATTTGTTAATTTTCTTACACATCCGACAATTATCCATTTACAGCTGCTCATCAGGAAATATAAAAATTTGCAGGTTTGGTGAGTGATTTGATCACATGCTTACAGATATACAGTATAATAATTAAAGACTCATCCTAATGATCAAATGCATGTAAATAATAAGCGCATAATAAAATTTTCTGATTCATCACTAATTTCGATAAACAATTGAAATCTTCCAAGATGTTATGAGCAGCATTTACCTTTCCAAGAAATGAAATTAACCAATATAAAATAAGTTCACTAAATTAACGAATGTGCTCCTTGTGCGAACTCCTTGTGCTGTAAGTTTAAGTGGGTTGCTGTATGGTTTGGGTATAATCTGAATCTGATCTCTATTTAGATCAACTACTTTCCAATTGACGATGTCGGACATATTAACATTACTTGTTGTTATAAAAATGTTATTGTTTGATCAGCAACATAAGTACCATAAAAGATGTGTTTATTGGGATTCGTCAAGAAGACATTCATTGTCCTGTAATAGGAAAGTTCATTGTGTTTCAGTAGCTTGAATGAGTGTGAATATTCAACCGATAAAACAAGTTTCACGATCTCTATTAAATACTGTTCAATATGCAATATTTGTTAAGAGTAAAGTAAGTCTGCACAAAAGTGAAAAAATACTTAATTTAAAGATTAACCAAAATTTTATTCCGGTTCATGAATTTCACAAGGAATAAACTTAAAAAAATATTTTGACGATTATTGTCAATCTTTAAACATAAAGACAGTAATATTACATGAATCCAATTATTATTATATTTTTGACAGTTTATCGTTTATTTATTAACTTGAAGCTCATGGCCAATCAAAGTTCATGATTAACCTTTAAAATAAATAGAAGTTAAGTAGATTATGAAATGAATTCCAGTGGTTCATTTGATTTGTACATTTGTATTTGAAAATGCTGCAAATGTTTTTTACTCCTTTTGATCCACAAAATTTTCTGATTCTAGTTAATTTTTCCTTATCACACCTTGCATCGTGAAATTTAAATCGTGGTCTTATACTTTTGTCACCTTGATTTTTCTTAATAATTTTCTAATTAAATCATATATTTTTTCAAATGCGGTCTCATTTGATTCACTTTCTTACGCTCTGCTCAAAACTTATAAAATCGAAAAAGCGAAAGATTTAGACCTAAAAATTAAGTGGTCTTATATTAATACTTTTGTCAACCAGTTTATATGCACTTGAGAGGAATTGGAGTTTCATGTGACCAAACACAATTAAAATATAGACCAAACATTATACAATCAATGCAATTGTTCAATTCCCGACAGATGAAATTAAAATTGAAAAATATTATTTCATGGCTCTTTTTAGTAATGAAGAAAACTCCAAATCGTCGTTGATTACCGAACACTTGTTGTTCAACAGCATTAGTCAAACGCTTTCATTTCTGTCCCATGGTTTCAATGGACTGACAGTAATAACGATCATAATCAGTATCCAAAAAAAAATTTATATACAGGGTTTTGGATACGGAAAAATAACCATCGGCTAAATGGCTGTCCAAACATAATTGATTAATGTTTCACAGCATGACCTCGATCTTCGTAGATGCTTTCGTAAACGTTCGCTTTTTCCTTCGCATCAAATGAAGCGATGGTATTTCCATCTACAAAACAAAGTTGGTTGATAGATTTTTTGCATTCACTAGATTCTGATCGTAAATGGTACTGTAATAGGTTGAGGTCACTTGATTTTGTACTTGAGGCAATCATTTCTTCCACCATGTTGAGCATACCATCATAACAAGAATCGCACATGTGTATATCAAAGTGCATTCGATCTCGATTCGCACTATCTAATGTGATGAACAAATCATATCTCCTAATATTTGGATCATCTCCGTAACGAGGTTCCCATCGCGCCATTCTGTGAGTTTATGATCGTTACTAAAACTTAACCATTCAAAATTAAAAATGTCTTCAGTTATCTGACTATTCTAAAACTCTGGCCGAGTGAAATGAACTTCAATTGAACTCGAAATAAGTTCACTCCCTCCGTCAAGACACAATCGTATTATTGATATCTCTTGAGTAACATTCGAGGCTTTTTCATTCCAAATACTTCGCTTTATTAGAAGGTACAATTTATCGTCGAAATGAATATAATCCATCATTTTCCATTCTTTAATGAACTTCCAATCATCATCTTTAAGTCAAGGTAAGGAGTCAATGACTCGAACTGATTCATTTTCGACATCGAAATACAACAATTCAAGGTAATTCCATTTATGAGATGGTGGAGTTGACTATTGTCGGAACATGAAGAGCTTCACTATCACCAAGAGATATAATTTAATCACTTAATTCACCAGAATAATGCATTTTCTTTGATGGTCTTTTGAGCAATCATGATTTGAGGTTTGTTATCATGAACGAACATTAACCGATCTTTATCAACATTGACCGTTTCCCAATTGACGATGTTGTTGTCAACAGTTGTTGTTTCCCCAGCCACATAAATACCATAAGATGTTGTGTGATTTTCAGGATTAGTCAAGAAAACATTGTTCACAGTCTTGTACAGTAGTATGAAATTATATTGTGTTTCGGAGGTTTGAATGGATGTGAAGTCTGGATCATTAAGGCAAATGACAGGATTGTTATAAGATGGCAAATAGATATGATACAAATAACAAGATAAGAGTGAGACAACTGAATGGAATAAATTTTTTAATAAACTTTAGCACAATAAATGTAAATGAAATTGAAATACAGAAACACAAAACTAAATTAAACTGTTTAAGGACTCCACCATGTTGTTTGTTTCTCTACCAGACAATACCATGGATAGTAACTGATGAGCAATTACATCTTTGCAGACGCATAATAATTAAATACTTATCTTAATGATTGTATAAGTAATATTGTATTGTATTGTATAAACATTATAAACGTTAGCATAATGATTGTAACTGTTGATTTAAACAAAGAAAAAAAAATTAATTTTTAAAAGACAACATCATTCAATGGCAATTTGTTAATGGAAATATAAAAATTTTCAGGTTTGTTGAGTGATTTGATCACATACTTACAGATATATTAATAATATAATATTAATAATATAATAATTAAAGACCCATCCTAATGATCAAATGCATGTAAATACTAAACGTGTAATAAAATTTTCTGATTCATCATTAACTCACATTTGAAACATTTAGGTTTTCAAGAAATGAAATTAACTAATATCAGATAATTTCACTAAACTAACGAATGGTAACTCAATTCCTTGTATTGTAAGTTTAAGTAGGTTGCTACATAGTTCTGGTATAATCTGAATCTAGTTCACTTGAAATACGTTCTGTATTGTAATTAAATGAAAATCATCTGCAATTTTACATTACAATCAATTTTTAAGTCAAGGTAAAGAGTCAATAGATCAAACTAATTCACTTACCCATGAAAAAGAAACCATTCATGAGGTGTTTATTCGTCACCAAGAGATAGCTCATCAGAAAAATTCAGTTCCCTGGTTGTTTTTCGAACAATCTGAATTGAAAGTTTATTTCTTTGACAGATGTTTCATTGTTTCGTTTTATTGTGTTCATTAGAATCGTGCGCAATTCTGTGGATGTCTTATTTTCTGTATTTCCGTTTGTCCTTTATAAATTACGGCATTTTTAAAATATTCAAGACTCATTTCTATGTATTTCTTATATTTATTTCAATTTCAGGTCAATATTTAAACAAAAGACAAAAATATATCATGAATCCAAACCATTAATTTTGATAGTTTATCGTTTATTCATTAATCATACTGGAAGATTCAATTGTGTGAATGGTGGCTCATGGTCACTCAAACGTAATGATTAAATTTTAAAATAAATAAAAGTTTAAGTAGATTATGAAATGAATTCTAGTAGGTTATTCTGAGCGAAGCGGAGATCATGTTTGTCCAAATATTGGAAAATGCTGCAAATGTTTCTGATTCTTTTTGATCAACAAAATTCTCTGATTCTAGTTAATTTTTGCTTACCACACCTTTTGTAAGCTACAAATAAACACAAACAGAGAAACAAACATGAAAATAATGTAATAATTATTGATTTTGTTGACGTCGTTGGTGTAATAATTGTTGATGAACCATTACATTTATCAGACTTTGTTTTATAATCACTTTCGGGAACAATAATATGAACCATTCCAGTAGATACGGCACTAATCATTGTAACATCTGCAGTGTTGTAATCTATTAAGCTTATTTCAATATTGAAGTTACCCGGTTTCAATGAGTTCATAGAGCATTGGAAGTTGAGTCCGTTCAACATCCAATGCACTGTGATGTTTGTACAGTAATTATCTGGACCAGCTTGGATAGTCAAAGTTTCATCTGACATTCTTATCACAGATTCTGTATTAAGTTGAATGAATAAAGTTTGTTGTACAGATGAGTTGATTATTGTATTAGAGGAAAAGTATATGATTTTAAAGCAAAAGTTGACAGTCAGTGCAGTCTTGTCTTTAGGTTGATCATCATATTTGCACTTGGGAAGAGTGGGAGTTTCATGTGACCAAACACAATTAAAATAGTAACCATACATGATACAATCAATGCAACTGTTAAATTCCACACAAATTAAATTAAAGTTGAAAAATATTATTTCATGGCTCTTTTTAGCAATGAAAAAACCTCCAAATGGTCGCTGGTTAACGAAAAATTGTTGCTCAACATCAATATTCAAACGCTTCCATTTCTGCTCCATTACTTCAATAGACTGGCAGTAATAACGATCAAAATCAGGTGAAAAAAATCCACAATGAAAGCTAGTATACAAACCAGATTTAGATAAAGGGGTTTGTATATGCAAAAATAACCATCGGCTAAATGGATGTCCAAACATAATTGATTGATGTTTCACAGTATTACTTTGATTTTCGAGTTTTTTTCTGGAAAATTCCAAATAACTCACATCTAGTGTCGTTTTTTCCTTCACATCAAATGAAGGGATGGTATTTTCATCTGAAAAACAAAGTTGATTGATGGATTTTTTGCATTCACTAGATTCTGATCGTAAATGGTATTGTAATAGGTTGAGGTCACTTGATTTTGTACCTGCGGTTAACATTCTCTCCACTATGTCGAACACATCATCACCATGTCCATTGAACATTTCTGTATGAAAGTGCATTTGATCTCGATTCGGAGTATCTAATGTGATAAACAAATTATATCTTCCGTTTGGGTCATCTCCGTAACTAGGTTTCCTATCGCGCCAGTCTGCGACTCTATAACCATTACTAACACTTGTTCTGTAAATAAAAATGGCTTCAATTATCTGAATATTCTGAAACTCTGGTTGAGTGAAATGAACTTCAACTGCACTTGAAATAAGTTCCCTTCCTTTGTCAAGATACAATCGTATTATTGATATCTCTTGAGTAACATTTAGGGATTTTTCATTCCAAGTATCTTCGCTTTATAAGAAGGTCACAATTTATCGTACATATGAATATAATCCATCATTTTCCATTCTATAATGAACTTCCAATCATCTTTTAGCCAAGGTAAGGATTGAATTACAGAAAATGATCGATTTTGAACATGGAAATGCAATAATTCAATATAATTCCATGTATGAACTGGTTCAGTTAAATTTGGATTAAATATTGTTGGAACATGAAGAGTTTCATTGTCACCAAAAGCTATTATTGAATCACTCAATTCACCAGAATAATCCATTTTCTTGATCCTCTTTTGATCAATCAGAATTTGAGGTTTGTTATCATGGACGAACATTAACCGATATTTATCAACATTGACCACTTTCCAATTAAAGATATCAGACACATTAGCCACACTTCTTGGTATATCAACAGTTGTTGTTTCCCCAGCCACATAAATACCATAAGATGTTGTGTGATTTTCAGGATTGGTCAAGAAAACATTATTCACAGTCTTGTAGTATGAAATTATATTGTGTTTCGGTGGTTTGAATAGATGTGAAGTTTGGATCAGTAGAGTAAGGGACAGTATTGTTATAAGATGGCAGATAGACATGATACAAATAACAAGATAAGAGTGAGGCAACTGAATGAAATTAATTGTTTAATAAACTTTAACACAACAAATGTAAATTGAAATTGAAATACAGAAACACAAAATTAAATTCAACTGTTTAAGGACTCCACCATTCAATGACTTATTGGACTCAGCAACTTGTAAACAGTTCGTTGGTTTATTTAAAATTGAAATTCTTTGTTTTTCTATTCAGACAGTTCCATGGATCATAACTATTAACAGGATGATTTCCATTTAAGTCAATGGAATTAGCTAAATTAATTGATTAATTTTTGTTCACATCCGAATATTATCCATTAATAGTTGCTCATCAGGAAATAATAAAATTTTTCAGGTTCGCTGAGTCATTTAGAAACATAATTACAGATGTGTAATAATTAAAGACCCATCAGAATTGCAGTAATATTCCTTGTACTGTAAGTATTAAGTTATTAGTAGCTTGCCGCATTGTAATACTGAAAGATTTCATTGTGTTAATGGTGAATTTGAGCTTAACCAAAATGATATTCAGAAGATACTCCAGGACAAACAATATTGGGGCAAATTATTTACTCTTTGGGGTCATACCTAATTTTTATAAGTTTTATACCGTAGTCTTTTGCTGACTATTTCAAAATTGATCAAATTAATTGTTTCGATAAACTGGTGAGATGGCATTGTGCTCCATTGTGGAAAGTACATTGAATTGCAGATGTGCCAATTTATTAAAAGTGATCTAAGCTTTATTGCATTTCATGGATTTTATAAGGAATAAGTTAAAAAAACCTTCTTGATTATTATTGTATTCACTAGCCTAGTGAGCAATTCCGCGAATCTGCAACTGAATCTGAATGTCTTAGTTGCCTTACATCTATTTATCCTTTACAATACTCAAGACTCATTTCGATGTAACGACTTATTTTAATTTCAGGTCAACCTTTAAATACAAAGACAAAAATATAACATGAATCTAATTGTTATTTTTGATAGTTTATCGTTTATTTGTTAATGATACTGAAAGATTTCATTGTGTGAATGGTGAACTTGAAGCTCATGGTCAACCAAAGGTCATGATTAACCTTTAAATAAATAGAAGTTTAAGTAGATTATGAAATGTATTCCAGTGGTTCATTTAATTTGCACATGATTGATTAAGATATGACAAGACGGATTCAAGATAATTAAATGTCTAAAGTAAAGAGAGGATGAAGAGTGAGACAAAAGCAAAGACAGAAAATGAGAATAATCTGAGTCAATGTTTTTACATAGTAATAGTTGTCAATGTCATTGCTGTGTTTGCTTTTAATTGGTTTCTTGTTTCTTGATATTAAAAGGTACAATTTATTGTCGAAATGAATATAATCCATCATTTTCCATTCCTTAATGAACTGCCAATCGTCATCTTTGAGCCAAGGTAAGGAGTCAATAACTCGAACTGATTCATTTTTAATATCGAAAAACAACAATTCAATATAATTCCATTTATGAAGTGATGGAGTTAAAGGATCTTTGAATATTGTTGGAGCATGAAGAGCTCCATCGCCACCAAAAGGTATTATTGAATCACTTAATTCACCAGAATAATTCATTTTCTTGATTCTTTTTTGATTAATCATGATTTGAGGTATGTTATTATAGACGAACATTAATTGATCCTTACAATGACCACTTTCCAATTGACGATGTCGTACACATTAGCCACATCATTCGGTATATCAACAGTTGTTGTGTGATTTTCAGGTTTAGTTAGGAAAACATTGATCACAGTCTTGCAGTATGGAATCAAATTTTATTTGGGTGCTTTGAATGGATGTGAAGTTTTGATCAGTAAAGCAAGTGACAGGATTGTTATAAGATGGTAAATTGACATGGCGCAAACTACAAGATAAGAGTGAGACAACAGAATGAAATATTATTAATAAATATTTACAAAGAAACGCAAAAATAAATTTAACTGTTAAGGACAACATAATTCAATGACTTATTGGACTCAGCAATTCGTAGTAAATTTCCTTACCTCTGTTTCTACAAAATCAAAATTCTTTGTTTTTCTATCCAGACAATGCCATGGATCATAACTAATAACAGGATGCATTCTATATAAGTTGATGTAAACAGCTAAATTAATTGATTAATTTTCGTACACATCCGACTATTATCCATTTACAGTTGCTCATCAGGAAATTTAAAATTTACAGGTTTGACGAGTGATTTGATCACATGCTTACAGATATACAGTATAATAATCAAAAACTCATCCTAGTGGTAAAATGCATGTAAATAATAAGCGTATAATAAAATTTTCAGATTTATCATGAATTTCGATAAACAATTTCAAGATTTTCTCAAATAAATTCACGTTTCAAGAAATGAAATTTACTAATATCAGATAATTTCACTAAATTATTTGTCCATTACTGAATATGGGTTGGCTGGTTAATGAACTTGTTTAACCAATTATCATTTTCTTGGACTTTTTCTTGTTGTGAATGGGTTTAATGAAGTTATCTATTTGAAGATGGTCAATAGAAAAATTTTGTTATTCCAATGATGGAAAAACATGTGAATAGCTTGCAAATGAGCATTCTTATGTCTATGAGAAGATTGAGTTTGATCCAGATTTCATGAGATCGTGTACCTCCTTGTCAGAATAAGAATGGAAAATATGCTGTGATTGCATATAAAAATCTGAATTTAAAGACATCTAATGATTAACACGGTAATCTCTTTGCTTCTTTCTTTATTAACGGAATCTTAGATATTAAATCAATGAATTGTCTACATTTTTTGGCCCAGGTTGAAGATACCTGTGATATTTTGGTTTTTCAGATCGACATAAACAGTAAACACAAACCAATAAGATGATTATGAGGATACCAATGACGATCTGAATGTATAATGGTTCACTTGAAGTTCCTCTTAGATTTGGGATGAAATCAACAGTAGTTAGATTCACAGAAACAGGTTTTAAATTGAAGTCACCAACTCCAGAGTCAAGCATGAGATTGATTTTAAGAGTTTCATATGTATTAACCGTCATACGAAATGATCTTGCGTCGTACGATCTTTTACCAATTTTAAAACTAACATCTCTTCCTAATCGAAAAGGATAGATAGGACATGCTTTTGTTATACCAAATACTGTTATATTTTCGTTGAAACAGTATATGTAAAGCTCTTCTTTAGAGATTTTGACTTGAATATCAATTTTCTTGAGGTTTTCTACACAATTCCCAGTTTTCCAATAATCTTTTAAATCATTATTATTACTTTGAAAGCAATCATGATCATCCGGATTCAAAATTGTACTATCTGTGTTTTCTATATCATCTTGTTCAAAAGGACAGATCATTGAATCACGCCAAAACACATACTTAGGACCAACATAAGTTTTCGTACAATAGTGACTGCCGTTGTATTCATTTAGCCGAAAAGGGTCAGCTTTGTAGATGGTATTATTTTTATTAATGACAGCAGATTCAAATGTTAGTTTGAGTTTACGTGTTTCAGAACCAAAATTATCAAATTCACAATCAAAATTTCTAGCTAATTCGGATGGACAGGAATCTCCACATGGCAATGTAACATTAAACATCTTCAATAGATTTGAGTTTAACCTTTTCTTTTGAATATCTGGTTCTATCATGTCTAATTTTTGTTTGATTGCTGAGAGTTCCATCATTGTTTTTGAAGTAGTCAAAATACTAAGCGGAGAGT
>NW_015449938.1:1943811-1985783 GCF_000239435.1 Tetranychus urticae | reverse complement strand
TTTATTAAATCTTTGTTGCATGTTTTTCATCTCGTTTGCGATTTTTTGCTGATTTTCAGTTAAATTCTTTAGAGCTTCTACAATGACTTTATCATTTTTAAATTGATTGTCTAATTCAACCCAAATTTCATCAATTTCATCATTTTTCTGTATGTTAAAGTAATGATCGATAGCAGCTAAGGTTTGACTTATGACACCAATGATTGCAGAGACAGCAATAATCAGTTCCTTTACCACTTTAAAACTTCTCTTTTTTCTTAGTTTTGTTGGACAGAGTTTTTTCAAAGTTTCATAAACCATGTCTTCAGTAGTCTGCGTACAGACTTGATTAGTAATTTTTTGAAAATTTTCAAAGTCTGCAAGCCAATTGCCGTTGTCAGGAGCGGCTTGGTAGGCTGGAGCATAAACCTTGCTTGGTTCGTAGCCTGGAGGCAGTTCGTAGGCTGGTTCCGAAAAAGTATTTTGACTATTATCATTTTCGGCATAGGCATTGTCATTGACACCACGCACAGGAGCATATCCACGCACAGGCGGTTCGTATTTTGGAGCAGACGGCGGTTCGTAGTCTGGAGCAAACGGCGGCGGCACTGGGTAGGATGGAGCATGATGCGGTGGGTAGTCTTCAACCGAATAATCTTTTTTACTATTATCATTCATGGAATAGGCTTGAGACGAAGCATATGTGGGACTATCAGGTATATCTCTTTTATCTAATCTTATTTTCGGACAGGGTGACTTCATTGCAATAAAAATATGATGATGAATTTCGCCAATGATGGTTGGTTTTTCACTAGTTCTCCAAGTGATGAATGGTGCTTTTGTAAAGGCATTCAGCGTTGGTAAAATACCCAAAATTAACAAAAAACATAAAAGATTGATAACTTTAGCATGAGATGTTGAAAGCGCAATTCGTTGTTTATGGTCAACTAATGTTAATTCTGAATCGTTTTGACCGACTAGTTTCATCGAAATGTTACATGAAGTGTCATTTCTAATTCCAGAATATCGAGAGAAAGGTTGATCTATTTTGTTGACTAAACTTCTAGTGAAACATAAATAGAAACATAAAGATAATATAATAATCATTGATGTTGATGTAATGATTGTTAATAAATAATCATGGTCAATTTCTGGAAAAATAATATGCACCATTCCAGTAGATATAGCACTGATCATTTCAGCATCTGCAATCTTGTCATTCATCAAGTTTATTTCGGGATTGGATTTACCCGATTTCAATTGATTCACAGAGCATTGGATGTTATGATCGTTCATTGTGATGTTCGTACAATTATTATCTAGACCAGCATGGACAACCAAAGATTCTTTTGAATAGTCTATTTGTAGTGGTGTGCTAAATTGAATTGATAAAGTTTGTTGAACAGAAGAGTTGAATATTGAAGGGTAATAGCATGTGACTTTAAAGTAACTATTGATAGTCAGTGCGGTCTTGTTTACAGGTTTATCATCATATATGCACTTATAGTGAAGTGGAATAGGAGAAGACCATACGCAATTAAAATACACACCAAACATGACACATTCAAAGCAATCGCGCATTTGTTTACAAAGGAAATTAAAATTGAAAAACCTGATTTCATGGCGCGCTTTAGTAATGAAAAAACCTCCAACTGGTCGCTGGTTAAGGAAAAATTTTTGCTGAACATCATTACTCAAAGCCTTCCACTCCCGGTTCAATGTATCAATATGCTCAAAGTCATAATACCTATTTCCACTTGAAGTCAATTTAGATTTAGATACAGAACTGTAAGAAAAACCTAAATCAAGTAGTTTAAAGGTGGCTTCAGTTATCTGACTATTCTGAAATTCTGGGTTAGAATGCTGAACTTCAACTGCACTTGAAATAAGTTCACTTCCTTGGTTGATACACAATTGAATTATTGATATCTCTTGAGTAACATTTGCACCCTTTTCATTCCATATACTTCGATTTATTAGAAGGGACAATTTAATGTCGAAATGAATATAATCAGCCATCTTCCATTTCTTAATCAACTTGCAATCGTCATCTTTAAGCCAAAATAAAAATCGAATCACTGAAACTTTTGCACTTTTAACACCAAAATACAACAATTCAAGATAATTCCATTGGTAAGATGGTTCAGTTAATTCTGGATTGAATATTGATGGAAAATGAAAAGCTTCATTATCACCAAAAGGTATTATTGAATCACTTAATTCACCAGAAAATTCCATATCTTCGATAGTCTTTTGATCGATCACAATTCGTGGTTTGTTATCATAGTCATTGAGTCCGTTCAACATCAAATGCTCTGTGATGTTTGTACAGTAATTATCTGAACCAGCTTGGATAGTCAGAGTTTTATCTGACTCCCTTATATATGGATCTGTATCAAGTTGAATGGATGAAGTTTGTTGTACAGATGAGTTGATTATTGTACTAGAGGAAAAGTGTCTGATTTTAAAGCAATGGTTGACAGTCAGTGCAGTTTTGTCTTTAGGTTGATCATCATATTTGCACTTGGGAAGAGTGGGAGTTTCATGTGACCAAACACAATTAAAATAGTAACCATACATGATACAATCAATGCAACTGTTAAATTCCACACAAATTAAATTAAAGTTGAAAAATATTATTTCATGGCTCTTTTTAGCAATGAAAAAACCTCCAAATGGTCGCTGGTTAACGAAAAATTGTTGCTCAACATCAATATTCAAACGCTTCCATTTCTGCTCCATTACTTCAATAGACTGGCAGTAATAACGATCAAAATCAGGTGAAAAAAATCCACAATGAAAGCTAGTATACAAACCAGATTTAGATAAAGGGGTTTGTATATGCAAAAATAACCATCGGCTAAATGGATGTCCAAACATAATTGATTGATGTTTCACAGTATTACTTTGATTTTCGAGTTTTTTTCTGGAAAATTCCAAATAACTCACATCTAGTGTCGTTTTTTCCTTCACATCAAATGAAGGGATGGTATTTTCATCTGAAAAACAAAGTTGATTGATGGATTTTTTGCATTCACTAGATTCTGATCGTAAATGGTATTGTAATAGGTTGAGGTCACTTGATTTTGTACCTGCGGTAAACATTCTCTCCACTATGTCGAACACATCATCACCATGGCCATTGAACATTTCTGTATGAAAGTGCATTTGATCTCGATTCGGAGTATCTAATGTGATAAACAAATTATATCTTCCGTTTGGGTCATCTCCGTAACTAGGTTTCCTATCGTGCCAGTCTGCGACTCTATAACCATTACTAACACTTGTTCTGTAAATAGAAATGGCTTCAATTATCTGAATATTCTGAAACTCTGGTTGAGTGAAATGAACTTCAACTGCACTTGAAATAAGTTCCCTTCCTTTGTCAAGACACAATCGTACCATTGATACATCTTGAGTAAATTTTTCAGCCTTTTCGTTCCAAATACTTCGCTTGATTAGAAGGTACAATTTATCGTCGAAATGAATATAATCCATCATTTTCCATTCTATAATGAACTTCCAATCGTCATTTCTATGCCAAGGTAAGGATCGAATTACTGAAACTTTTTCACTTTTAACATCGAAATACAATAATTCAAGATAATTCCATTTATAAGATGGCTCAGTTAATTCTGGATTGAATATGGATGGAGCATGAAGAACTTCATTATCACCAAAAGCTATTGTTGAATCACTTAATTCACCAGAATATTCAATTCCCCTGAAAGACTTTTGATCAATCATGATTTGTGGTTTGTTATCATGGACGAACTGTAATCGATCTTTATCAACATTGATCACTTTCCAATTGAGGATGTCATACACATTAGCCACACTACTTGGTATACCAATTGTTATTGTTTCACCAGCCACATAAATACCATAAGATGTTGTGTGATTGTCAGGATTAGTCAAGAAAACATTATTCACAGTCTTGTAGTATGAAATTATATTGTGTTTCGGTGGTTTGAATGGATGTGAAGTTTGGATCATTAAGACAAGGGACAGGATTGTTATAAGATGGCAGATAGACATGATACAAATAACAAGATAAGAGTGAGGCAACTGAATGAAATTAATTGTTTAATAAACTTTAACACAACAAATGTAAATTGAAATTGAAATAGAAACACAAAATTAAATTCAACTGTTTAAGGACACCACCATTCAATGACTTATTGGACTCAGCAACTTGTAAACTGTTCCTCACCTTTGTATATTTAAATTGAAATTCTTTGTTTTTCTATCCAGACAATTCCATGGATCATAATTATTAACAGGATGAAATCCATTTAAGTCAATAGAATTAGCTAAATTAATTGATTAATTTCCGTTTACATCCGAATATTATCCATTTACATCCTAATGATAAAATGCATGTAAATACATGTAATAAGCATATAATAAAATTTTCTGATTCATCATTAACTCACAATTGAAATATTAACTTTTTCAAAAAATGAAATTAACTAATATCAGATAATTTTACTAAATTAACGAATTGGGTTGCTACATAGTTCGGGTAAAATATGAATCTAGTTTCACCTGAAATACTTTCTGTATTGTAATTAAATGAAAATCATCGGCCATTTTACATTCCAATCAATTTTTAAGCCAAGGTAAAGAGCCAATAGATCGAACTTATTCACTTTAAACATTAAAAAGAAACCATTCAATATACAATTGTATATACCATACATAACATACATGTATATGTATATATTATTAATAGTTGCATTTATGAGTTGCTTATTCGTCACCAAGAGATAGCTGATCAGAAAAATTCAGTTCTCTGGTTGTTTTTCAAACAATCTGAATTTGACATTTGTTTCATTGACAAATGTTTCATTGTTTCGTTTTGTGTTCACTAGAATCGTGCGCAATTCTGTGGATGTCTTATTTTCTGTATTTCCATTTGTCCTTCATAAATTACGGCATTTCTAAAATATTCAAGACTCATTTCTGTGTATTCCTTATATTTATTTTGATTTCAGGTCAATATTTAAACAAAAGACAAAAATATATCATGAATCCAAACCATTAATTTTGCTAGTTCATCGTTTATTCATAAATGATACTTGAAGATTTCATTGTGTGAATGGTGAACTTGAAGCTCATGGTCAATCAAAGTTCATGATTAACCTTTAAATAAATAGAAGTTTAAGTAGATTATGAAATGTATTCCAGTGGTTCATTTAATTTGCACATGATTGATTAAGATATGACAAGACGGATCCAAGATAATTAAATGTCTAAAGTAAAGAGAGGATGAAGAGTGAGACAAAAGTAAAGACAGAAAATGAGAATAATCTGAGTCAATGTTTTTACATAGTAATAGTTGTCAATGTCATTGCTGTGTTTGCTTTTAATTGGTTTCTTGTTTCCTCGAAGATGCAATCAGGATAAGTATAAATATTATTATTATCCATCATATAGTTGCATTATTATCCATCTCATGCAGTTGACGATATTTGCTTTTCATTGAATATCAAAACTTCGAGGGAAAACGTGCGAAAAGAGTTGAAGGAAGAGATTGAATGTTACATATTGATTGGTCCTGTTTAATGAAAAACAGGGAAAAGGCATTTACTGACTATTTTGACGGGACTGACTGAACGCAAAGAAATCTTTTGTTCAGTTGAACTGATAATAACTCTGGACAGAAAGAATAGAATGACTTAAGAATGTTTCTTCTCTGGCTAATTATTGATTGGATCTTGTGTAAAAATATTTGCGACTGAAATGTTATTTCTTCTGGTTTCGTTGTTTGTCGGAAATGTTGGCAGATGAAAATTGGGTTTACCAAAATTTTGTTGATAAGTTTAAATTGGCTTTTGAACAATTCATGGTCTTTATATCGCAGTTGATCACGAAGATGAATAAGCAGCCTTGGTTACCATTAGGGTTCAGAAAAGTTCCTTTCAAGTGAAGATTTCTTTATCCGTTTGTGTAAATTTTTGGATCCTCTCTTGTCTCTCAATGAAGATGAGTTGAAAATTTACAGGCGTTTGATGTGTTTCATATATGCACGTAATGTGTATGTATAGTTTTATATGTTGTATGTAAAGTTGAAAGTAACCATCAAAAATAAATCATTGACTAGCATAACTGATTAATAGGTTTTCGTACTTTGTTTTTGTGATTTTCATCAATTTAGAAGTTATTAATGTCCAAGTTTCAAGTATTTACACCATGGAACGGTTTTTATTGCAACAATGGATATCGATGTAAGCTCCAAGTCAAGTTTGTTAATTGGCAAAAGGTTAAGGCAAAAAAGAGATGATCATCATCAATTTTCATCGGCTTCATGGTCCTTGATTGTCATCAGTCAATGTGAGAATAAATGGCAAAAAGATGATAAAGTCGAGCAAGATGTGAAATAAAAACAAGTGTTTTGGGTAAAGTTGAAAAGGCCAGGTATTCGCAGTGATTTTTCTTGATTCACATTTTATCACAATTATTCGTCCATTACTGATTATGGGTTGGTGGGTGGATGAACCTTGTTAGACAAAGTCTCGTTTTCTTGGACTTTTCCATGTTGTGAATGGGTTTAATGAAGTTATCCTCTTTGAAGATGGTCAATGGAGAAATTTCAATGATACAGTCTCAATGAAAAAAACATGTGAATAGCTTGCAACTGGGCCTTCTTGTGTCTATGAGAAGATTGAGTTTGATCCAGATTTCATGAGTGCACCAAAGTATTTTGCAGTTCTTTGATTTTGAGCATCGCATCAATTAATGTATGGTTACAGAAATGGGTATAATCATGCTTGTATACAAGTTAATTTATTGCTTTTCAGTATCGATCGGGACCAAAGGTTTTACAATCTCTTCTTTGTATACTTTATCTATCGCCTCTAAAACAAAGCGAAATTGATTCTGAAATAAAACAGAAAACAAAGAATTAAAATTTTATCCTTTCATATTTATCTTAAAATCTTACCGAAGTTTGAATAAGCATAGCTCTTTGATCTCTCATGGCTTTTAAAATTTCCAGAGGATAAATTGGTTCATTAGCTTCTATAAGGCACATTGCTGTTTCCATTAAAATGAGTACTCCAGTTCGACCAATACCAGCACTAGAAATTAACAAAAGATATTAGATAAGTTGACAATTGAAACCAATACAATGGCGAGGTTAAACTTACCTGCAATGAACTATAATAGGATCAGTGCAAGAAGATCTATGTTTTCTAACTTGACCAATAAGATTAAGAAATTCGGTGGCATCATCAGGTACTCCATGATCAGGCCAAGCAAGATACTGAAATTGCACAATGTCCCTTTCTTCAGATGTTTCTAGATTGGTTAATTTTAAATGCCTTTCAACCATGGACGCATTTCCACTTTCGTATGAACTAAAAATTTTCAAATGATCGCCGTACTTTTCCGATTCTTCCACATTCGGCCAGTACTTATGACATTTAGATCTACCCCGTTCAATTAAAGGTGTAACCATAACAATTAGTCTACAACCTTGTTCCCAAACCATTTGCCAAAATTCCTCACAAGTACTTGAAAGTGGACCTTGAGTAGCAATATATTTATTAACTATACCAGATCCTGGTATTTCCATCTGCAGGGTAGAAAAGAGAAGAAAAATAAAAAAAACAGAAAATTAGTAATTACAGTGAATACATTTAATAACATTGCAACAATTTACGAAATTAAAAATTTCTACTCACATTAACAAAACTAGCATTAACATAATCTCCTGAGCTGCACTTTTTCAAGACAACCCGAGTTGCATCATCTGTAAATGGTACAAAATAAAGGTAAAAATTGTTTGGTTAATTATAAATTGGACCACATTCATTTACTATGATGATTAGAAATCAATTCAGAGCAATCAGGTATGATTACAAGATATATCAAGGTACCTTCAAGATTACTGTCAAAAATGCATTATAAAAATGAGATTAGTTGCAACTTGTGACAATTAAATTATACTTGTTACAAACATCACGCCGAGATGAAGTAAATGGTGTAAAGTGAAGTAAATTGCTAGTGATGAAATCAAGAACGATAATAAATATAACGAAACAAGACCTCAAGTCATCAACATCCTCTAATCAAAGTGATAACCTTACATCGTCGCAATTAAGAGTCGATAATCAACAAGTAGTATAAAGCAAAAATGATAATGCCAATGATAACAAATGTAGAGAATCAAGTTAGAGCTAAATACAAGGTTCGCTTCAAAAGCAAGCTTTTAGGCAACATCGCAATATTTGAAGTTGATTTGAATTTTCAATGTAAATCCAATGCAATCATTTGAACCAAATAAATATTACATGAACAAGGAGACATGTAAAAAAATATATCAATAAGCAAATTTGTCTAACAATGATCTTGACAAGTTGATTTGAAAAAAGTACACAAAATGATATAACAGTAACCATGACATCGATAATTGTCACTGATATTATAATATAAAATATCATAAGCTACAGAGAAATGAAATGAAAGAAAAGAAAAGTGAAAATGATAACAAAAGTACCTATGAGTGTATAACATTAATATGTTAGTGAGACAAGGTAAGTTTGCTCGTTAGACAAGGTAAAATGATTCAAATCTTACTTGGCTAAATGAAAGGCTAGAGAGAGAAAGAGGAAGAGGGATGAAATTGCCATTGATGATCGAGGTTACATGATTTGCTGAATAAGAATGAAAATGTAAAAGTAAGTTAAAAAAAAATTATGCTCAAGGACTAACACTAACCATGGAGTTAGTCATATAACTTCATGTTGAAAATGAGCAACAAAAACAACAAAAAAAACTGTGAATATTATTCACGTGGTTTCTCAATGAAAACAGTGAAAGTCAACACAAATTTCATGATGCAAGATGAATATGAAAATGATGGTAAAATTGGTTTGTAGTTAAAGAGGCAAAGGAATGGTTGTTGGCTGATTGGATGAGCGTCATTTGGTGAAACACAAGACATTAATTAAAACAATTAATCATGACCAATCAAGTGAAATACGTTTCCATTTCAAGCATCTTTGAAATAAGACGTTTTCTAGGTCTGTGTTTACTAGTCAAAGGGTGGCATGAAGAGGAGGAAAGAAGAGAAAGGAGATTTTCCATGATACCGGTGATTCTTTGCTGTTTTTTTCAAGGACTAATTGAATTGAATCATATTGCAGTTAATTTGATAAAATGGTTAATACAATGGCAAGTCGGAAGTGTGGGCCTCAGTGCTGATGAATACCTCAAGGGAAACTAGTTTCGTTGGTAACAGTCTTTATAATGAAATGCTGGGAAAAGGTTCAGAATAGTTTCATTTTATCATTTCTCTCTGTTTCGTCTCAATTTTTCTTGCTTCTTCTTCATATTCACTTGGAAAAAGTCAGATTAATCAATCTTTTCCTATCATTTGCTGATAAGCTTTAATCACCTGGTTATTTCAGGACAGCCGATTAAGTAGGTATTTCCTGTGATGAAAGCTAATTTAGCTTTGTTTTAAAAGATAAATTAATAGCTAATCATTGCTGTGGCTTGTCAATAAAAGCATGATTGGTATGAATTAAAGAGGCAAATTGATTGACAGTTATTTAAATGACTTCAAAATGTAAATAAATTGAAGAGGTTTTTCAACAGGTAATGATGTTGAAGATCAATTTTTGATTTGAATAAATTTTAAATCAAAATTTGACTAAACTTTATCAAGAAAAAATGGCTAGAGATTGTTCAACTCAAGAAGTTTGTTTGCACGCAATAATTGAGACAAAACTACTTGATAGCCTGATTGTAAATTGAAAGGCATCACAATAAGATATGTTGATAACGAAGCAAAAAGTGAGGCAATAAAATTGATCCGCAACAGGATTCTATAGCTTTCTTGAGGTAATTTCATGATGCATCATAAGTGGCAAGTATTAATGAAGTGATCCTAAAACTCTGTTTATGGACTTAATATTATCGGTTAATTGATGCTATAAATGGTCCTTAAATTGCCTTGCTTGGTATTTCAATGGTTACGATGGTCAACTTACAAGGTGATATATCTCTGTAGCGATTTTTATAAAGATTGTCAGGTAAACGGGCAATGGTCATTCCCTCTCCTGGCTTTTTACGATAGAGTTGCTGTTGAAAGTGGAAACATTACAAAGAAAGATTAATTAAAATTGCAGGAAAATGGATAAAGGTTGGAAAATGGAATTTTTAGCAATTTCAAAGTTACTCACCTCAAATTGAAATATCATGTCTCCAGATTCTAGGCCTTCTCTAAGTAACATAATGGATTCTAAAAGTCGATCACATTTTGTTTTTGATCTGGATGGAGGTGAAGCATCAACGGGAATATATTGAAACGGTGGTTCCTCGTCATCATGACCGTCCTCATTTGCAATATCACTTGAATAGACTGCAAGAGTACGGTGAGAATGGAGAAAATCAAACATTTTGACAGAAGGATTTTTAAGAATTGAGATGCTGAGATTGGTGAAAAGGATGAAAAGAAATGAGAAAATCAAGAAAAGGAGAGAAGAAGGTAGAAACACAGAGAAGGAAATAAGAAAATAAAATCACATACAGTTATGTTTTCTGATAAACAAACCCATACAGCAGCATTTGCCGAAAATCATCAACAGAAGTAAAAATCGATAGACAAAATTTTAGTCAACAGACATTTAAAAAGTATAAATTAGATAAAAGATGAAACTTTCATCATGAAACTACTAAAGATAAGACCATGTGAAAATGGAAGAAGAGAAATGAGTAAAGGAAGAGAGAGAGAGAGAGAGAGCAATTGAATACATTTGCTAAACGAAAATTTTCTTTTGGTCACAGAAGATGGCGCGAGAAAGAGACTCTTTCTTTTTACTTTGTTTACAAATTTTTTACCTTCTTTTTCTCTTTCATTTCTCTTTCTTTTCATCTTTTCAATTAAATTCACACAATTACACTTTTCCCTCGAGTTTTTTGTTTTTTTTTTGTTACACTGCCATCTAAATGAATTAAAGGGTGTTGCGTGTTATTCTCGCCAGCTATCTCATCCGAATGGAGATTAAACAACTGATAAAGATGAAAATGTCCAATGGAAATCTTATAAATCTCCATTGTGATAAGATAGCTGGCGAGAATAACACGCAACACCCTTTACAATCTGAAATTTTACATTTAAAACAATTAGCTTACTCTTATGACTCCCCTTATGGGGAAAAGGATAGAGAGGGGAATAAGTGGGGCAAGGGGAGTCATTAAAGTTGTTAATTGTTTTAATTGTAAAATTTGTGATTTCCCCCTCTAGTTACTCTAGATGGCAGCATAGCAAAAAACTAGAGGGAAAAGTATTAACATTAGAAAAGGCTTTTTTGACTGCTTTTCAATCTATTAAAGTGTCAAATAAATTTTCCGGTTGGATATGAAGTGCAGCTCAGGATTGACTGAAATTTTGGTGAATTAGGGACAGGCTTTTTTCAATACTTTATTCAGCCCTTTAAAAGTGGATTTTTACACCAATTTTTTACCGTCTTTTCACCATCTTGTCAACCACGACATACACCAAATCAATCAAATTAAACATAAACACTTTTTAAAAAGACTTTTCTCAACAAAATTGTCAACCACTTTTTTACACCACTTTTGGGATATGATGGCGATTAATAGTGGATGTGTTGGATTGTATAAAAGTGGTCAACTATTTGGTGGATTTGGGTAGTTGATAATCTTATAAAAATTGCTTGAAATCGAGATGGAAAAAGCCGGTCCCGTAAATTAAAGTAAGCACCTTCGGTATTAATACTAGGTGTCAAAGTCAATAGTGAAACTATCGGGAGGTTTATTAGTCCACGATGGGAACAGATTTTTGAAATATTTTTGGCGTTACTTTGATTTCACTGCATATCACAGCGATTTAACGATAGCCACTCAAAGTGAAAAAAGAGGAGATATTTAATAAAATATTCAAAATTTGAGAATTACAATTTCGAGTCAATATCGCGAACAATACGGAATAAAAAAAACTTTGCAGGTTATCAACCAACTCGCAAAAGTATCCTCTTTAAGATGGCCATACAAACAATTCAAATCAAATTTCATGCTTTTTACAATTGGTTTCCAATGGTGTAATTTAGCAACTTTAAACGCAAACTGCGAATGACTTGCACAATCTTTTGTAACATATAAATTGATACAACATTATTTTTGCCTTTAATATGGCTGGAAAAGATTGAGAAAAAATTTCAAATATCTGTTCGCTTCGTGGACTAATAAACCTCCCGATAGTTTCACTATTGACTTTGCCACCTAGTACAACGTTTTAATTTTTCACATCGAAGAATTGTGATGGTCCGAAAATCGAATGTAGCAAAAGGAATAAAAAGTAGTGACTCTAGCACAAGTGTGCTGAGGACAGACATAATAATTATGGACTATTAGTGTCTTTGCAAATTTTTTACTTCGCCTTTATACCGCACCAAATTGTCTCATAAAATGCGTATTTCATTGTAAGTTTCAGATTAACATGAAACTTTTCTTTCATCAAACAGCGAATTTGTTATCAAAATTTCAAATCAAATAAAATTATCATTTCTTGTTTACAAAACCAAATACAATTTTAATAATGCTTTATTCCTCAAGTGCAAGTTTATCGTTATAAGTTTCATCTATTCACAAGTCACGATATTTACTGTTTAAATTATAAAATTTTAATGATTCCATTTCCTTTGATATTTCCAGTTCTATCTGCACCTGACATGCACCATCCATGTTTGCTTTGCACATTGAATTTCGATTATTGCACGAGAACAATTTTCGTTTTTAAGTAATACAATGCGTGTTGTCTAACGACGCATAGATGCAATGAGTAACAATAGACTAGTGCCATTTTCAAGCATCACCTAAAAAAGAAACAAAATGTTGAAATATTTTAATATTTGCTCAACACACAGGAAGGCTTCAAGACGTAAACAGTTTACAAGGTTTGCTGTAATCAAGATGAATAAAATGCAATAAGAAAGCGACTCATTGAATTGTATCAATTTAATATCCTTGGATTACTTTTGAATCAACTGTTTACGTCGATCACTGGAAGCATTCCTGTTATGCACAACTTTATTTACCATGATGAAGTGATAGTGTGAATAATTTAAGGCCCCAAATATGGTGAAAAAATAACGCTTCTCAACATGTTCTAAGAAAATGATTACTTTCAACTTGACATTAAGCGAAATGTCCATGTACAGTGTTTTTCGCAACTTTTTGCAATACTGTTCAATCTGATTGTCAAGAGAGTAAAAATGATTATTCAACATACAAATCTCATTAGTGATACAAACCTTTCGCTGAGCATATGTGCCAAGGGAAAAAGTGAATCGACAGCCCACTGCACAAGTTGATGGCACCAAAGGCAATCAAAGCGAGTCTCAAAAACTTGTGGATATCAATGAAGCAAATGAGGTAAATCAAAATGTACTGAGCACTGTAAGTTGCTAGGAAAATACTTTGGTTGAAAAGGACCCAAAAACGATAGCCAGCAATCATTGACTTCAATGTAATGGTACTTGATGAATACGATGAAGCCACAATTTTTGTCAGTCTTTCTTTTGAATCAACATGTGACCTGTCAATTCGTTTGGACAGTTTGCTTCTTTCGAGAACCATTTCACTGCCAAACAAGAAGAGGTAGAAAGCATAAAGTGGACCGAAATTACCCGCACTACCAAGAACAACAAACCCGGCAAGAATCGTAATAATCAACCAGACTGTTAGATAGACGATAAACTGTTGTGGATAGATGAAGTAGGAAGGTAAACAAAGGAAAAGTGCTCCAATTCCTCCCGTGTAAAAGGCCACTCTATTGAGGTGGATAAAGTATCGATGTAAAACTGTGGGCAACTGTGTGTGAGGGTGAACTTTTGATGAACCAAGATGGTCAAAAATGGTTCCAATGGAAACCCATTTTTGTAAATATGGATTAAACTGTGAACGGTAAAGGGTGAAAGCACAGAACGAAGTTCCGATAAGCCAAGAAGAGTAGATTAAAGCTAACTGTCTTTTTGTCGATCCTACTGGTATGGTTATATCGCCAATGAAATAAGTTAAATCGTTTACACTTGTTTGGCAAAATTGAATCACCATCTTGACACAGTTCAACAATAACGTTGTGAAAATTAACACGAAAACCCATTGACGTGATTCTGCTGGTTCATTGGTTAAATAGTTGAGATCGACTAGCTGATTGTTTAGGTAACGACGAAAACCAGGATAACCTTTCACTTCTTTAACAACAATCTTTTTCATCTTCATTATTGTTCGCATTCAAGTCAAGTGAATCAACTTTACAAACTGAACAAAATTGTTCTATTGATTTAAAATGAACATTCAACTAAACCTTCATTTAATCTAAATTGACTTTTCATATACACGAGAGACATTTTTGTTTAACATCAAACCATTATCAAACCAAGTTGGTTTTGTTTTTTTGAATTTTTGTACAAACTAAAGACTGAAAACAGTCAAAATGAGACTCATTATGAGTCGACTTAAGACTAGTCAGTCGGTAACTCACAAGAGCAAGTCGACCCAGTCGAGTCAAAGTCAGTTAGTCGATGTCACATTGAAGGGCAAATGTTTGCTTCATTAATCAAATAATTATGAAATTATAAACATTGTTTGCATCATAAACGACTATTTGTCAGTTTAATAGTTGGCTTATAATGTATCTTATACCGTGATTATCGTGATTGCAATATATTGACATTTGTTAACTTTGCTTTAACCCAATCGATTTGGTTAATCAATATAAATCTGCAACAAAAACAAAAGATCGTTATATTGTATCAGATTTGCGCCAATCCATCATTCAAAAGCAAACACGCGCAAACTCTTTGATTGTATTATTGTGTAATATTTACACATGTTGCTACAATCCTTTTATATCTTTATATAATTCCAATTTTCTTGTTCAATTGCTCATTATTTATTCTTATCATGAAGATGCTCTCCGACAGTTCGCTGTCCTGCGAACCTGGTGATAAACAGGCAAGTTTATCCATAAATTTCTTTACTCTGACTTACTCTTGAAACTGGCCAACTATTTTTACCTCTCAACACTTGAAATGTTTATTGCTTTAAGGATCTTTATATTTTGTCTTTTGATTCAACTTTTACATTCATTTCGTACACCAAAACACAATTTATTAGCTTATTTCAAATCACGAGACAGTGTTTTCTTGACGAACCCCAATAATCACACAACATCTTATGGTATTTATGTTGCAGGTAGAATCACAACTATTGATGTACCAAAAAGCCTTGCCAATCTGTCTACCATTATCAATTGGAAAGTGGTCAATGTCAATAGAGATTTATTAATGTTTGTCCATGATAAAAAACCTCGAATGCTCGTTCAACAAAAGAAAATTGAAGACATGAAATATTCTGGTCAATTGAATGGTTCAATAATATCTCTTGGTGATAATGAAGCTCTTCACGTTGCAACAATATTCAATTCCAATTTAACCAAACCAAGTGCTACATGGAACTATCTTGAATTGTTGCATTTTGATGTTTATAGTGGCCGAGTGACGATTACTGATTCCTTGAAATGGTTTAAAGATGATGATTGGAAATTCATTGTTGAATGGAAGTTGGCAGATTTTATTCATATGGACGATAAATTGTACCTTTTAATACAGCGAAGCATCTTTAGAAATGCAACCTCAAATACTACAAACGAAATGTCGATAATAAGATTGTGTCTCGATAAAGGAAATGAATTTATTTCAAGTGCAGTTGAGATTCATTATACTAAACCAGAATTTCATAATAACACAATAACGGATGCAACTCTTGTTTTCATAACACAACCCAATAACAACTTAATTGAGTCAATCCAACCATCGGAACGGTATTCAATGGTGATACAACTTCAAGCTCCTGATGGTAACTTTACGTATGTTCGTTATTATATCAATAATTTCATTTCGTTGTTTGACCAAGCTGGGCAAGAATGTGCTTCTGGCTCTTCTGCTGTAAATTTATTTGGATACCATTTAAGATCAGAGGTCGGTAAATGTGAAAAAACGGCTTATAAAAGTTGTACTCGAAACAAAAATACTTTTCCTTCAGTCCGTTACAATGGAGATTCAGCCATGGTGTGGGATTCACCTTTCACCAACACTCAACCTGTTGATTCAATTCCAACTATAAATTCATTTTCCATTCCGTATCCAATTTATGATGACTCTGTAGACATCCAAGTCAAGTCCATAGCTAAATGTATTAAATGTGTATTGGCACTCAGAAATGGTCCACCTGACTGTTCCATTTCTGGACAGGAATTTGATTTCAATTTTCACCAGCATGCATACATTAATCATCTACCGCCGGGTGAATTATACGTTTCTGAATCAACCGATCAGTCTATCTTCTTCGACCTTGTGCCATGTTACAAATTTAAAAGCTGCATCCCTTGTATCATGTATGGTCTCAATTTTGGTTGTGTTTGGTCCAATTCAGAATGTACCTATGATGGACAACCTAAAAGTGCAAAATCACAGATGTTCAATCTGTGCGTTAAAATTGTCTCGATTTCACCTTTGGTATTCAACAATACTTCACCAGAAACTTTAGTCGTTCAACTTGACAAGTCACTGGATTTAACAAATTCACAAGAATCTCTAGCCATCAAAGCTGGTTTCTTCAATTATTGTACCAACTTTACTATGGACAAGACTTTCATTTATTGTTCTTTGAAGATAGTTGCTTCGGGTGAATTCAGAATTCATCTAAACATTGAAAATGGTAGATATGCAGATGCTAGTATTGTTTCAGCTTTATCTGAGGAAATAGTTACTGTTAATTTCGTTGAAATTGAACAAGCTGATTCGTTTCCAATACTCATTGCATTATTTTTAAGCTCTTTATTTAGTTCATTACTAGTGATAATCTATCATAAATGTGATATGGAACAGTTTAAAAGTTATTTTTTCACGAAAAAATCAAAGTTACTGCAGCTAACAAGAAAGTTTCCAAAAACCAAAAGTGAAAAACAAATTAAAGTATTAATAAAAAAGTTTATTCCAAGGAAAAATAAAAGTTTTGGAGGCAATTTTTCAACACACTTCAGCTGATAAGTTTTCCAGTAAACTGATCAAATCTTGGTTCACCTATTCAAACATGTAGAGTAATTATATTGGCAAAAAATCCACCATCAACATGTTCTCACTGGTCTCAGGTCCATTGATTGAAAGGAGCTTTTCCATAAAAATGCTGAAAATTAAGTTAATCATCAAACCAACATCTCAAACTATGTCAATATCTCTTGGATCATTCAATATCACTAATCGAACCTAATAACGTACTGGAATTGAACCATTGAAAGAGACTTATAATTTGGACCATCATTGCCAAATTTTCTGAACATTATCACGAATCCCAAAACCACTAGCACGTGTATATCTTTTCCACTAGATTCGTTTGATTAACTCATCTAGTAGATGACATCTACTAGATTAAGCATCAGCACCCATACTGAGTAAAATCAATTTAATTTGATAATAGCTATAATGGTGCTAAAATTCTGATAATCTGAATGATATTAATGATTATTGAGCACTGATAGGATTTTTACCGCCGTGATGGTCCAATCCTAGAAGGATATTGATGAAGATAAATGAGATCAGCTGAATGATATGAAATATTGTTCAACCTTTTTAATTATCAAGTATTTGGAATCCATTCTTTTAATTATCTATCTCATCTATGAACCATATATGAATCTATCTGCCATTGTTTATCACAGAACCCCTACCGCATATTAATTAGAGCTTTTGTTATATAAAGACAAATTAGCTGTATGAGAATTAACCAGTTCAATTTGAATCAATTACCAGTGATAAACAAACAACAAACAAACATCCAATTCCAAAATGAAACTTATTCTCGTTATTGCCGTCTGTTTAATCGGTGCCTCACACCAATTCATATTGGATGGTGGATGGGGATCCGTTGATGCCAACAGTGAAACCATCAAAGATCTTGCTCAAGTCGCCACTGAACACCGAAACAGCCAAATCAACTCTCTTTACTACCGAACCCTTGTCGAGATTAAATCTGCTAAGCAACAAGTCGTCAATGGTATGAAATACGAACTCACTTTGGTCCTCGCCGATACCAACTGCGCCAAACAAGATGCTGGTGCCAAACTCTGTCCAGTTGGACAAGGCGTAAGTACTAAACATAAAATAAAATACACTTTTGTCAGTTACATAATTTAATTACAACCTTTGTTTTCATCTTGTATTTGCATCACAGGCTGCCAAAGAAGAGTGTGTTTACACCATTTGGATCGAATCAACAAAGGAAACTCCAGAAGTCACTTCTAGCTCATGTACCGACCTTTAAACAAACTGGAATTCAATCAAATTAACAGAAGTCATTCACCTTATGAACAATTTTATATTACTTTGCCTTAAAAATAAATCAATCAACAATAAATCATAGCAATAATTAAATAACGAATCCTCTGATTTTTTTCTTTTTTTAAACACATTTTATTACAAGTACAACTAAATATCGAGTATGGATGGCTGAGAGCGATCGATCTTCATTAGCTTCATGTTGTTCTTAAAACGTGTATTTAGCTTTGAGGTTCAATTTGAAATTCTCACTATGCAAATTGAATTGAAATCTATCGAGAGATTAATATAATCCATTTATGTAGCAAAAAGACCGATAAAATCAATCGACCCTCATATCGCTTCATAGATGAACAATAGTCATCTCATGTTAACATGTAAATGGGCGAGAATAATCAATAAACGAGTAAATATGCCTGTGCAAGATCAATTATTAATCTATAAAGTACGTTAATATTGACATTATAAACTAGAAATAAGATGAATTAAACTATTACTTAAAGACTTGAGGAGGATCAGCTAGTCATTATTTGCATGAAATCATGACAAAAAATTTTCATAAACATTTAGCTGATCCATTCAACTTACCATCATTGAGCTTCGTGAGTGGAATTATTCATCTACAATTCAAGGTAACACCATAAATCATGATTTCTGGTGCAGAAAAAAATGAAAATATTCAAAAGACAAACAAAAACGGACCAAATATTATCGATTTTCATATTTTCTTGTCCAGAGAAAAATTCAATAAATTCATAAAAGTCAAGAAAACTGTCGTTCAATAATAATGTTGGGTCCATTTATTTATCAATAGGAACGATTGTTTCGCCACATATTTGCTTCAAAAGATGATTGATCAATCGTCAGTTATTACAAAGTTATAGAAAGTAAATGTTTTGCTCGAAATAAATTGTACTCAATTTTACGAACAAATGCACAATTCAAATTCAACTCGTGAGGAAAATTGTATTGCAAATGAAATGAATCAATTTGTCAACTTTTGAAGCAAATGGAAGTGATTATTTCACTTTTAAATTTCGTTAAAATGTCGACAATCTTGTTCGTCAACTCATTTGAAAATGATGACATGGTTCAACCTTCAAGTGTTTTGGCTCAATCAGTTTTACGGAAAAATTTGACCACAAGAATAATTCATTTAGTATTACTGATTTCACATGCCATGAAAGGCTTATTTGAATCGTATTTCATCTTTAATCAATTGTCTACGAATGGATTCACCAACAGTATCGTCAAATACGAAACGCTATGGAGATTCGCTTACAGATTTATTATCACTTATACTTACTTCAGTTTGATGATCAACCAATCATTGTACAATAAATTTCTAGCCTCTTGTCATGCAATAGTTCATGGCTATGAGTCTGTTGCCAATGAATTTGTTGTCACGAAAAAAGCCATGATCAGCAAATTGGTGTTCATTTTTTTCGTTTATGAAATTTTAATGGACTTGACCATAGTTGACCATTCACGGGTATCAAAGGCATTTTTCACTATTCGTTATTCATATCTCAAATTGATTGCTTACTATATTTTCATCGTTACCGATTCTGCTTGTTGGTCTTGTTTTGTTCATTTCATCATTGAAACTTGTGTCTATCTTCAAGCAACATTTTATGTAATCAGTTCTCGCATTGAAAATTTAGACTCTATGTGTGCAACCATCAGTGAGGAAAATATTGTTCCTCTATTGCGATTGAATCGTTCATTGTACATGAAAACAACTGAAGCCTCCAAATGCATAAATTCATTTTTCTTTACAATAACATTTTCTTATTACGTTTACTTTGCTCTCAATTGCATCTTTACATTTGACTTTTTTTTCGAACCAATTTACGACTCTTGGTACATGCTTGTACGACATTTAATACGAATGATTGGTCAGTTCAGTTATATGCTCATAGTAACTTATGCTTTTGTCCATGTAAATCAACTGTCTGTTGGTATATTTGATAAAGTTTATTCACTTACCTTGACTAAATCTGGTTCATTTGAATACTCTAATGAGGTATTTTTATAAATTCATTTAATGATGATATCAAAGTTATCCAAAAAAAACATTCAATTTTAATGTAAACCTTCTAATATTTATAGATTAACCTTTTTTTACTTCGTGTTGGACGCTTTGATGCTGGTTTTACCTTTGCTGGTCTATTTGTTATAACTCCAAGCTTCGTCTCATCATTGGCGACCATTTCATTGACTCTTGGTTTAGCAATACCAACTCTATTCCACTAAAAGGGTTGAAAATGAATTTAATCATTAGTCAAGATAATGTCATAGCAATAATAATGAATTCCTGTTTGGGATTCACATTGTTTAAAAATCAAGTTGTAACATGCTTGATTAATTGACCAACTATGCACTGCTAATTTTGCCTTCTCAATGAGGCGATCAGGAGAAGCAGATTCGTTATATTTTCCAGCAAAATCTGTGAAAGTAAGTGAATAAAATATTAATTTCAAATTAAATTTAACATTTCCAAAGTAAGCTTTCATTAATCTCCCAAATCATTTAAAAATCCACTCACTATTATAAAATGATGAGTAGAGTAATTCAAAGCACCAAAAATGACAAAAAAGTAACGATTTTCAACATTTTCCAGAAAAATTAATGTTCGTAATTTTGTGCGGATCGATATGTTTTCATTTAGAGTCTGTCTCAAATTAGAACAATATCCATGAATCTGAAAGAAGCAAAAAAGACATCAGTTAATTATCTATACATTTACCTTGAATTAACTGACATGCTAACTATTAATATAACCTTGTGCTGTGCATAAGTACAAACTAGAAAATTGAATGACAGTCCAACGGCCAAGTTAATGAATGTAAATATTATCAAAGATATTCGTAAAAACTTTGGTATATCAATGAAAAAAATTAAATAATTCAAAATGAACTGAGCATTATATGTTGATAGAAAACCGTTTTGATTCAAAATGACCCAAAATTTGTATTCCTCAATTTGGTGAATCAATATAAGAGTAAGTCTTTTGACTGAATGTTTGATGATTGAGTTCAACGGCTGGAACGATTCGCACTTTTCTGCAACTTTATCCACCAAAATCAAAGTCTCTTCATGTACTCGCCTACCGAAAATGTATGCTGATGCAGTGAAAAGAAGCAAAAAATTGGCTCCGTTGCAAACAACAGATGATCCAGCAGCTACTGTGAGTATCAGCCAAAAAATTAGATAGATCAAGTACTTTGTCGGATAAATGAGGAAAGAAGGTAAAACGCAAAGAAAGGAAGCGAGTGCAGCTCCAATTAGTGCACCATTACAGAAATGGATAAAAATTCTGTGTACAATTGTTGGTAAACCAGAATAAGGATGAATTTGCGTTGAATCAAGATGTTCAAAAATTACTCCAATTCTTGCCCATTTTTGTAGCGAACGGTCAAACTGTGATCTGTAAAGAGTCAGTACGGTACCGAAACCACCAAAAAACCAAGCAAAATATATTAACGTTAAGTGTTTACGAGTGTGTCCAGCAACCAACGTAATGTCACCAATATAATAAGAGAAACTATTTACTTCACTTAGACTCAGATTAATCAACTGTTTAATTAAGCTGACAGTGATGACTATGAAGGTAGTTGGGAAAAACCATTTAATTTGCACTGATTCAGAGGTTTGCAAATAATTTAAACTATTGAATTGATATTTAAGGTAACGATGAAAACCAGGAAGTTCATCCATTTTACATTCACTTTGGTTATTCCTTTGAAATAAATTTTATTCATAGCATTGTGACACGGAGTTGGTTAATAACTAACGAAAACTATCGTAAGTTTGATGCCAAATTGAAATCAACTCATTGTGATGCTTTAATGATAAATAGTGAGTTCATCTCTACTTGAATGTCAACTTTTCCGGATGATTTATTGAAAGAAACGAATATTCATTATTTGAAAACAATTAAAAATATCATTTTTCTTTCATTCAACTTGATTTTGAAATGACTTACAATCATTTGAGTAGTAAACTTTACAATGAGGAACAAAAAATGTTGAAATTTGCTTCATTTTCATGATAATCATTTTGGTAATTAACTCTGGCTTATTAAAGTCTTTGCACAGTTTTGGATTCATCTTTATGCACAAAATCGTTTCATGACATGCATATTTTATTTCAACTTTTCAAATTAAAATCAAACTTTTCATCACATTTTAAGTGGAATTTCCAATCAAATAAAATTTTCATTTTTTATACGAAATCAAATACGATTTACATGAATACTTTATTCGTCAAGTGCAAGTTTATTTTTAAAAATACGTATTCATTAGTCACGTTATTACAGTTTAAATTATCAAGTTTAATGATTCCATTTCCTTTGCAAGTTCCACTATCTCTTGGAAAATTCAATATCACTTAATAACATACTGGTATGGAACCATTGAAAGAGGAACATAATTTGGACAAATATTGCCAAATTTCTCTGGACATTATTGCATATCTCAAAATAATTTGAATTACTTTTTCACTAGATTCACTTGATCAAGCATCAGCACCATACTGAGTAACGTCAATATAACTTGATAATAGGTATAATGGTACTTACATTCTGATAATATGAGCGATATTAATGATTATTGAACATTGATGCGATTGTCAACGCCGTGATGGTCCAATCCTAAAAGGATATTGGTGAAGATAAACTGATTATCAGAATGATACGAAATATTGTTCAACCTTTTAATTATCAAGTATTTGGAATCCTTTCTTTTACTTTATCAATCTCATCTATGAACCATCCCATAATGATCTATTTGTTATTGTTTTTAACTGAAACCCTACCACAGATTAATTAGAGCTTTTGTTATATAAAGACAAACCAACTGGCTAATAATTAACCAGTTTAATTTGAATCAATTACCAGTGATCAAGAAACAACAAACAAACATCCAATTCCAAAATGAAACTTATTCTCGTTATTGCCGTCTGTTTCATCGGTGCCTCACACCAATTCAGATTCAGTGGATGGCAAACTTCTGATGCCAACAGTGGAACCATCAAGGATCTTGCTCAAGTCGCCACTGAACACCGAAACAGCCAAATCAACTCTCTTTACTACCGAACCCTTGTCGAGATTAAATCTGCTAAGCAACAAGTCGTCAATGGTATGAAATACGAACTCACTTTGGTCCTCGCCGATACTAACTGCGCCAAACAAGATGCTGGTGCCAAACTCTGTCCAGTTGGACAAGGCGTAAGTACTAATCATACAATAAAATTACTTTTGCCAATTAAATTATTATTTTTATTATTATTTGTGCTCATTTTGTATTACAGGCTGCCAAAGAAGAGTGTGTTTACACCATTTGGATCGAATCAACAAAGGAAGCTCCAGAAGTCACTTCTAGCTCATGTACCGACCTTTAAGTAAACAGGAATTCAATCAAATTTACAGAAGTCATTCATTCAATGAGCTAGTTCGAACTGCTTTCGCTTAATCCGTAATTTCAATAAACAAACAATCAGCATTCAAACTTGGTCATCTTTTTATTTTTTGCAAATTTTTTTTACTCGCTTAATTGCGGTCAAAAATTTAATTTTATAACTTTGAATGTAAACAAAATTGGTCAACGCAATTTTACAAAGCCAAACAAATGTGACTATGTGAGTTAACTTTTTGAGATGGGAGTTATCACAAGCAGTGAAGATGCTATTCGTGATAACTAGGCGAGCATTGAAAGCGTGTCGGTTCTGAATACACGTGTATATGTGTATCTGTATATGTGCGGGTCCTGATAACGAACATGCAACGATTTTTCATTAAAAAAATATTAGAAAAGTTATCATCTAAAACCAGTGGAGTCCTTGCATATGTGTGTACAATTCACACAAAAAGTATTTTTCAAAAACTTTCAATTTGTAATTTCCGATTATTTTTAGGTATTGTAATGCATACATACGGTAAAAACGATGGTTTGCATTTAGGTCACGACCTCTACTCACAGATTATGTATCACAGAAGCGAATCAATCAAAAGTGAATCGATTCACCCACGCGTCGAGTGAATGTAACTGATCATGATTCATAGTACAAAAGGAGGAAAATATTAAAATGAAACAACAACTGAACAAATATTATTGATTTTTATGTTTTTATTTTTATTTTCCTGTCAAGTACAAGACTCAATATATGCATAAAAACGCCATTCTTTCAATAACAATGCTATTTCAATTGTTACATAAATCCCAAAATTGTCACAATAAATTGATTTTCAATTTTTACACTGTTAAATTGATTAGTCTATTTTGTTCCGTTAATCTAATTGAATTGGTTGAAATACGATTGATTTTATAATGCAATTGTTTTTTCATTATTCAATTTCCTGTGACAATTTTGGGAAAGTGAGTTAACTTGTGTTTCGATGGCACGCTACATAAGCTAAATTTACGTCAAAAGATGATTGATCAATGAGTTATTGTAAAAGATTGAAAGTGAATGGTTCGGTCAAAATAAATTGCGCCGAAATGCAAAATTCAAATGCCACATACAACTTAATACAGCAAATACCATTTTGTATTAATATTGCAAATGGAATGAATCAGCTTGTCAACTTTAACTGTTAGTGAAGCAAATGAAAGTGATTATTTCCCCTTTGATTTTCGTTGAAATGTCGACAATCATATTTGTCAACTCATTTGAAAATGATAGTCTTGTTCAACCTTCAAGTGTTTTGGCTCAATCAGTTTTAAAAAAAAATTTGACCACAAGAATAATTCATTTAGTGCTGTTGATTGCATATGCAATGAAAGTTTCATGTGAATCTTACCTCATCTTTAACCAATTGTTCATAAATGGATTCACCAATAGTATCGTCAAATACAAGACGCTCTGGAGATTTTCTTACAGATTCATTATTGCTTATATCTACTTCAGTTTGATGATCAACCAATCATTGTACAATAAATTCTTTGTCTCTTGCCATGCAATAATTCATGGCTATGAGTCTGTTGCCAATGAATTTGTTGTCAGGAAAAAAGCAACGATGAAAAAATTGGTATTCATTTTTTTCGTTTATGAAATTTTAATAGTTGACAGCTCACGGATATTAAAGGCATTTTTAACCGTAAATTATTCTCAAATCAAGTTGATTACTTATTATATTTTGATTGTTACCAATGCTGCTTGTTGGACTTGTTTTGTTCATTTCATCATTGAAACTTGTGTCTATCTTCAAGCAACATTTTATGTAATCAGTGCTCGTATTGAAAATTTAGACTCCATGTTCTCAACTATTAGGGAGGAAAATATTGCTCCTCTGTTGAGATTGAATCGCTTGCTATACGTGAAAGCAACTGATGCCTCCAAATGCATAAATTCATTTTTCTTTTTAATAATATTTTCTTATTACGTTTACTTTGCTCTCAATTGCATCTTTTCATTTGACTTTTTTTTCGAATCAATTAAAGATTCTTGGTACATGCTGATACGACATTTAATACGAATGATTGGTCAGTTCAGTTATATGCTCATAGTAACTTATGCTTTTATCCATGTAAATCAGCTGTCTGTTGGTATATTTGATAAAGTTTATTCACTTACCTTGACTACATCTGGTTCATTTGAATACTCTAATGAGGTATTTTTGTAAATGCATTTAATGATGATATCAAAGTTATCCAAAACAAACATTCAATTTTAATGTAAACCTTCTAATATTTGCAGATTAATCTTTTTTTACTTCGAGTTGGACGCTTTGATGCTGGTTTTACCTTTGCTGGTCTATTTGTTATAACTCCAAGTTTCGTCTCATCATTGGCGACCATTTCACTGACTCTTGGCTTAGCAATACCAAGTCTATTCCGCTAAAAGGGAGGAAAAAGGCATCAATAAGTATACTTGTACTTCACTTGGTGGTGTCGCTTGTCCTTGTGCTGAGAGGTTTAACTGTGACGTTGTGATTCAAGCTTCGAGCAACAGTCTCAGAAAATATAGTATTCGAACGTCTAAAGTTCTTTAATTAACACCCTGTAATAGTTCAATAAACAAACAATGAGCATTCAACCTTGATCATCTTTTTATTTTAGCAAATTTTTTTTAATTGCATCAAAAATGCACTTGGTCAAAAATTTAATTCCATAACTTTGATTGTAAAACAAAATTGGTCAACGCAACGAATCAACTCCCTTTCTACCGAACCCTCGTCGAGATTAAATCGGTTACAACCATCGGTTACTCGATAGATCGAGCGCCATCAGCTTTGTGTTTTTTTTAAAACGTATATTTAGTTAAATATACGTTTTAAAGTATGAAGTAAGGTATAAAATACGAAAAACATTTAATGTATTTAATGATCTAAATGAGCTCGGTCTTTTAAATATTTGAAGATAAAAAAGTACAAAAAAGCATTCATTAATAGATTTCAAACAGACAGATGTGGGGAAAATCAAAACGAATAAGAGCCATCAAGATCATCCCAAAAAGACATTACATCTTTGCTTACAAATCTTTTGAATTTTAAATTTTTACTTTTGAAATCTTTGTGTAATGTAACCCAGTAGTACGAAAACATACGCTTCAACTCCACAGACCGGAAACGGAATTACCTCCACCCCCCTTTCGCATGACTGATTTCACGCTCGGTTGACTTAACGCTCGACTGACTTAACGGCTGACCTTGACACCGTCTTTCGATATTAATGTTTTTAATGCTTGAATGATTTTTGAATGCTAGAAGGGAAACGAATATTTCCCTTCTGGAATTGACAAGTATAATTAGTTAGGGTCAAATGTTCAAATGTCAAAATTGGCTTTACCACTTCTTTTATGCTAATTCTCTCATTTAGGTTCATTTCAAAGCTTTATTATCTATCAACCTAATTATGCTTGATTTCTTCACCTGATTAAGTTTTATCATATGAGTGCAATGACTTGATTATTCAATTCTTGTTTTCTCAAGCATGTTGATTCAGTTTAAGCTGACAGATGAGGTGATTTATCACATTTACTATTCTCAAACATGAGAATTAATTGATCAAATAATGAGTTTATGTTGTTTTAAATGCAAAGTGATTAATGGAATTACTTTTTTACCAAATAAGGAGATTATTTATGAGCTGGTTTTATCCTTTTCATGAATTGAGATTCAGGGAATTACTTTTTCACCAAATAAGGAGATTATTCATGAGCTGGTTCGCCCTTTTCATGATGTTTGAAATGTAAAGTGATTCAGGGAATTACTTTTTTACCAAATAAGGAGATAGTTCATAAGCTGGCTTTTCCCTTTTCGTGAATTGTAAAGTGATTAATGAAATTATTTAGCTGTCAAGTGCACTAATTTATTTCAAAGTTGTTTGAGAGTCTTGTATTTAAGCTGAAACTTTTTTCAGAAAAGCATCAGTTATTTTCAAGAGTTTCAACGATAAACTTTCTTTTTTCCCCTCTTTTCAAATCATATTTCGCCAATTCTTATCTGCTTTCATGATGGAAAACGGTAAGGATTCTTTTTCTTATTCCATGATTTGTTTTCAGTCTAATTTTGTTTTGCTTTTTGCTTTTTCTTATACAGCCAACACTCAACTGACCCTTCGCTCCTCCCGCCGCAACAATCAGGCATTACAACAACAACATCAATCAAACGAGCAACCAGTCCAAGAAAGTTCTCAACAGCTCGTTCGCGTACGTGATCAATGTTCAGAATGGGGCTGCAGTTGCGTCTGTTGCCCATGATAGGGTTAGACGGAGGTCGTTGATTTTCACGGCTTTCAAAGAGTGCCAGTTTAAAGTTGACATTATGATTTCAGTTACTTTACTGATCTTTTTGATCAACATCATCTCTTTTTATACTTGTCTTCTTCTTAAACTCTCGATATGCATCACGAAGCTCATTATGCGTTTTTCCGCCAGTAACAATTAATTTTCCAGAAGCATAATACACAACACAAAGGTTCTTATTCTTCCAGACATGTGCAGGGTAGATTTCCGGTTCGTAAGAAAGACCAATTAAATTAATCTAACCACGAATATGTGCAACTGATGTCATATTCACAATTTTAACGAATTTTGCACTTGGAAAACGTGACTTTATGAATTTTTTAACTTCATTTAATCTTTTAAAACCTGTAGCAATCATTTTACCGGATTCAAAAAGTAATAAACAGTTTTTTCCTTCTTTAATTACATCGGCATTGAACTTGGTCATTCTTGCAGCTAAACGGATCCTTTTTCCAAGGTCCCATAGTGATACGATATTAACAATGCGCATCTAGAACAATATAAAAGTATTCTTTGAATAATAAAACGATAATTAAAGCAAATATTAACATTAATACATAAACAATTGCATACATTGGTAATTACTGAAGCTTATGTCTTTGTACTCTACTATTTATACTTGTCAATTCCAGAAGGGAAACATTCGTTTCCCTTCTTTCATTCAGGTTCAACCTTGAACAATTAAAGAATCATTGAAGCATTTAAAACAATAGATACCGTAAGATGGTGTCAAACGGTCAAGTGCAAAACTATCGAAGCATTAAAAACATTAATATCGAAAGACGGTGTCAAAAATCATTCAAGCATTAAAAACATTAATATCGAAAGACGGTGTCAAGGTCAGCCGTTAAGTCAGTCGAGCGTTAAGTCAACCGAGCGTGAAATCAGTCATGCGAAAGGGGGTGGAGGTAATTCCGTTTCCGGTCTGTGGAGTTGAAGCGTATGTTTTCGTACTACTTAACCCCAACAATTTTCGATGAGGTTAATGTCAGGTGAATTCGGAGGCCTATCGACATATCGTTTGAATTCAAAATTTTTTTGTCTAAATTAACTTATGACATGGAGCATTATGTATTTTATTTTTACCTTCATGAAGCAATCAACTGAAGAAATATAGTTCAGGAAAGGCGGTTTAGAACAATTTAGCTTTGTTTTGTTCACAATTCAATAATTGTTTCAAGATTGAGCAGATTCGCGTCACAAAAATGATGCATACAATTTAGTATGAACTTCAATCTGACATGCTATTCTGTTCCTCAACAGTCCACCTGAGTTAAATTGATCAAACTAAGAATTTCATTGAATTTCTAGTATCCTCAAATATTTATTAATTTTTATCATGTTGACCTAAAACTTTCCACCCAAAAACAAATCTTTTATAGCTGGGGCGCCTTGAGGCATCGAGCAACCAGATTTATTTATCTATTTTTTGTCATCCTAAGCTCACAGCCCAAGATCGTTATGATCTGATAGTCTATTAACCAATCAAATCTTAGAATCACAGTATATAATCTTAGTTTTTAGTTACAATTTCAAAAGTCATGTATCTGAAAAAACTTCAGATGCAACATTGACACTAGTTGCATTGGGCTTGGTTACTGAATATGAATAATCAATCACAAAATAGGGCGTAATGTTATTCGGTTATTTTCGGCTGTTATCAGAAGTTATCTAGCTTTGAATCAGGATATGAAAGGATTCTGCTCTCCTGTGAAGATTGCAGCAATAGCACCCATGATAAGTAAATTTGATAATAGGTATACAGGTACTAACATGAACAATAGTCATGACGCACATCTTTGTTTTCATAGTTTTCTGTTTTTTATTTTAACTGCTTTCGCTTAATCCGTAATTTCAATGAACAATCAATCAGCAACAAACCTTGTTCATCTTTTTATTTTTTTACTCGGTTAATATAAGATTGCGGTCAAAAAATGCAGTCTCATAACTTTGATTGTAAAACAAAATTGGTCAACGCAATTTTACAAAGCCAAAAAATGTGACTCTGAACTTTTGAGATGGGAATTATCACAAGCTGTGAAGATGCTTTTTGTGATTCCGACAATTTAACAATACTCTGCATTATGCAATTATATACAAATTATGTTTACAGGTAAATTGGTCAAAAATATTGGTCCAAACCTATCCAAACATGAAAATAATTATATTGACAAGAATCGCCCTCAAAATAATCTCAATTGTCCCAAGTGATCGATTTGGTAATTGTTAACTGTTAGAAAATTAATTTTCCTTTCATTCATTTACTTTTGTGTCTAAATGCACAACATTCGATTTGATTCATTACAAAAGAAGGAAAATATTAAAATGGAACAAAAACTGGCCAAATATTATTGATTTAGTGCATTTTCTTGTCCAGAACAAGATTCAATAGATGCATAAAAATCAAGATGCCATTCTTTCAATAACAATGCTGTTTCAATTGACACATTAAATAAAACGATTATTTCGATGGTACGCTACATAAGCTAAATTTACGTCAAAAGATGATTGAACAATCGTGAGTCATTGAAAAAAGATAAAGTGAATGGTTTGGTGACCAAACTTTGGTCAAAATAAATTGTGCCAACGAGCAAATGCAAAATGCCACATACAGCTTAATACAGCAAATATTAATATTGCAAATGGAATGAATCAGCTTGTCAACTTTAACTGTTAATTTAATTTTCGTTGAAATGTCAACCATCACGTTTGCCAACTCAATAAAAAAGTCTATTCTTGTTCAACCTTCAAGTATTTTGGCTCAATCAGTTTCAAAGAAAAATTTAACCACAAGAATAATCCATTTAGTGCTGTCGATTGCATATGCAATGAGAGGTTTTTTTGAATGTTACCTCATCTTCAACAAATTATTCACAAATGGATTCCCAAACGATATCGTCAAATACGATACGCTCTGGAGATTTGCTTACAGATTAATTACTACTTATACTTACTTCAGTTTAATGATCAATCAATCATTGTACAATAAATTTCTAGCCTCTTGCGCTACAATAGTTCATGGCTATGAGTCTGTTGCCAATGAATTTGTTGTCACGAAAAAAGCAACGATGAACAAATTGGTGGTCATTTTTTTCGTTTACGAAATTTTAATTGACTCTGCTGTAGTTGACAATTCACGGATATCAAAGGCATTTTTCACCATAAATTTTTCGCATATCAAGTTGATTACTTATTATATTTTGATGGTTACCGATGCTGCTTGTTGGTCTTGTTTTGTTCATTTTGTTATTGAAACTTGTGTCTATCTTCAAGCAACATTTTATGTAATCAGTGCTCGCATTGAAAATTTAGACTCTATGTGTGCAACCATCAGTGAGGAAAATATTGTTCCTCTATTGAAACGGAATCGTTCATTATTCATGAAAGCAACGGAAGCATCCAAATGCATAGATTCATTTTTCTTTTTAATAACATTCTCTTATTACGTTTACTTTGCTCTCAATTGCATCTTTTCATTTGACTTTTTTTTCGAATCAATTTACGATTCTTGGTACATGCTGATACGACATTTAATACGAATGATTGGCGAGTTCAGTTATATGCTCATAGTAACTTATGCTTTTGTCCATGTAAATCAGCTATCTGTTGGTATATTTGATAAAGTTTATTCACTTACCTTGACTAAATCTGGTTCATTTGAATACTCTAATGAGGTATTTTGTAAATGCATTTAATGATGAAATCAAAGTTATCTGAAACAAACATTCAATTTTAATGTAAACCTTTTAATATTTGCAGATTAATCTTTTTTTACTTCGAGTTGGACGCTTTGATGCTGGTTTTACCTTTGCTGGTCTATTTGTTATAACTCCAAGTTTCGTCTCATCATTGGCGACCATTTCATTGACTCTTGGTTTAGCAATACCAAGTTTATTCCACTAAAAGGGAGGAAAAAGGCATCAAGTGCACTTTCATTTGGCAGTTTTGCTCGGCTTAATGCTAAGAGTTTTCACTGTTGCTGTTGAATGACTGGACTTATGAAGTTTAAAAGTCAAGATTGGGGACTTGAACTAACTTGGATTTTTGTTTATTCACTCTTTTCACTTACTTTTGATTATCTGACTTAAAGGATGAAGACCAAAAGAATAGGAAAAACTGCCTAGCATGAAAAATTTTTCTTATAATTATGTATGATGTAAAACTATATGCTAAATTCATTTCTTCAATCCATTTTTCAAAATAATTTTTCGTTTTTGAGATATCATGAAATAACGTTAGAAATGCATGGGAAAGAATAGCAAAATAATCAAAAGTGAAAGCACTTTCTAGGTAACTTTTTCAGATTTAAAATTCAATTCCGATTTCAGTGGAGTGATTCATTTTGACCAAAACTGGCGCAAAACTGGCCATTTTTTTTCGATAAATGTAACAGCTCTCTGTCAATGAAAATCGTATATGGCCATTTTGCGCCAGTTTTGATTAAAATAAATCACACCACTAAAATCAGAATTGAATTTTACATCTAGAAAAGTTATTTGGAAAGTGCTGCCACCTTTGGTTATCAATTTATATTTTCAATACCGTTGAGCTACTATCAAACCTCCAATAATGTCACTTCGTGGGATTAGCGTTTTGGCTATTTCTAGGTGGAATAGCCTTTTTACGAATCTTATTTAACAAAAAAAATTAATTTTGAATTTAATTTTGAGATTTTTGATGTTTAATTGGGCAATTCGTATAATATACCCAATTAAAACCATTATTGAAGTCCTTGCAAAATTTATTTAATTAAAAAACTGAATTAAATTAAATTTTTTAATTTCGTTACCATGACTCTGTGACATTTTGAGAGTGTGACATTATCGGGGGTTTGACAGTATTACATTTTTCGAAAAAATGGCCAGTTTTGCGCCAGTTTTGGTCAAAATGAATCACTCCACTGAAATCGGAATTGAATTTTACATCTGAAAAAGTTATCTAGAAAGTGCTTTCACCTTTGATTATTTTGCTATTCTTTCCCATGCATTTCTACGTTATTTCATGATATCTCAAAAACGAAATCATTATTTTGAAAATGGATTGACGAAATGAATTCAGCATATAGTTTTACATCATATACGTTCATCACAAGAAATTTCTTTTTTCAGGCAGTTTTGGCCTTCCTCCTTTAATATCACTAATCGAACGTAATATCATGATGACATTGAACCTTTGAATGAGGCTTGTAATTTGGATCAGTCATTGCAAAATTTTCTGTAAGAAAAAACAAAGAAATGATTATAATTGATATAACAATGGATATTTTCTGGTTAACTTGGTACTTAAAACTTAGAAAAGGTTGTTAGAGTTTTTTGCTTACAAATCAGTTGATTGATAACAAAGTCTCGCTATCACGTTACTAACTATTGTATTGATATCTAACATTATAAACTTGAATGAGCATGAAAATATTCCTATTAAATTTTATGAACCGAAACCGATAGTTGTTTATAGCCACAAGAAAATTGCTGGACATTAACATTAATCGTAAAATCATATCATATGTACTTTGTCACTAGATTCACTTGATTAGCTCATCTAGATTACAGCACCCATACTGATCAAATTGAATTTGATCACAGGTATAAAGGTTGTAACTTACATTCTAATAATCTGAATAGTATTAATTGTTGAACACTGATCAAGATTGTTAACACCGTGATGGTTCAATCCTAGGATATTGATTGGGATAAAACCAGATCGACAGAATGATACGAAATAATATTCAACCTTTGTAATTATCAGGCATTTTAAATCCATTCTTTTCCTTTATCATCTTATCTATGAACAATGAGAAATGTGAATAACAATGGAATCGATTGTGAATCGATGATCCCAACAATAGCCATGACGCACACCATTGTTTTTCCCAGAATACGATAGATCTTAATTAACGAGAGATTATCCTTGAGTTATATAAAGACAAACCAAATGGCTAATAATTAACCAGTTTAATTTGAATCCGTTACCAGTGATCAACAAACCAACAAACACCCATTTCCAAAATGAAACTTATTCTCGTTATTGCCGTCTGTTTAATCGGAGCCTCACACCAATTCAGATTCGGTGGATGGCAAACTTCTGATGCCAACAGTGAAACCATCAAAGATCTTGCTCAAGTCGCCACTGAACACCGAAACAGCCAAATCAACTCTCTTTACTACCGAACCCTCGTCGAGATTAAGTCTGCTAAGCAACAAGTCGTCAATGGTATGAAATACGAACTCACTTTGGTCCTCGCCGATACTAACTGCGCCAAACAAGATGCTGGTGCCAAACTCTGTCCAGTTGGACAAGGTGTAAGTATTAATCACACTTGAAATACACTTTTATCAGTTAAATCATTGAATTACAACCTACCTTTTTATTTTGCATTACAGGCTGCCAAAGAAGAGTGTGTTTACACCATCTGGGTTGAATCAACAAAGGAAGAGCCAGCAGTCACTTCCAGCTCATGTACCGACCTTTAAGTAAACTGGAATTCCATCAAGTTTGCAGAAGTCATTAATTTAATGAGTAATTTATAACTGCTTGCGCTTAATGCGTATTTTCAATAAACACCGCATCAGTATTAAACCATGGTCATCTATTTTATTTCATTTTAACAGATTCCTCTACTCGATTGACATTACATTACATGACATTAGATTAAGGTGAAATAGTTTCAAAATTTACATTATTAACTTCGAAATTGATTATAAAACAAAAAACAACGGTAAATGTAAATTTTATTTGTAAAAATTGATCAACATGATTTTATAAAGCAAAACAAATGAGACTCTGTGAGTTGACTTTCAGCTGTAAAAGATGTCACCAGCAGTCAGAGCACCTAATTTTCATTCGCGATTCAGACAATTCTTTAATACTCTGCCTCACACAATTACAATAAATAACATCAATAATTAAATATCAAATCTTCCGAAGTCTTTTTTATTTTAAAACACATTTGAAATAGTTTACCTTATCACTTCATATCAAATATTCAAAATCTTTGGACTATCATGCAAGAAACAATAATGAATATTGACTTGTTTTTTTCATCAACTCCAAGACAGATTAATCTTTTATATTCTGATTTGAAATTTACTTGATGAGTTTATTGGTTAACTGTAAAAGAAGATCAATGTCGACATGTTTGCTTTATTCTGCCATTAAATTTATAATTTCCTTCCTTTAACTTCCATCCAGTTTCACTAATAGATTTGAGGACCGTATTTGTGGCTAAATTAATTGACAAGAGAAAATATTAATAAAAGTAAAAATAAGATTTCATCGATTCACCCAATTTCAAAGGTGACAAATTTATTAGCAAAGCTAAGCAATGAGATTAAAGTAAAATCAGACAGTTTAATTACATTGGTTATAAAATGGATTCATTTATGGAATAATACATAGAAAAAACTTTGTGAAAACATTTTGTTAAGACAATTCAATAGTTTACCTCGTAATTTTGTTTTGCGTTGATTTTTTTTTGGTTTGGTTTTGTTTCAATTTAACACATACAGGGGACTTTGGCAAACAATGATCAATATCAATTAATAGATTCTTTGGTTGTTCAATAAAAAGAAGTCAATTTACAGCAAAGAAAAGAGCATTTATCTGAAGATAATGATTCCCGTTTATCCTTTTCTTTCTCTTTCTCTTTTCTATTTTTCCGATTTTTGTCAGATTTATCTCTCATTTTAACAGAACTCTTAACAATATTGCAACTAGCCTGTTGGTTATTGTTATTACTATTATTGTTATTGTTACTATTAGAATTACAAACAATATTATTACTGTTATTAATATGATTAGCAATAGAACTAGAACTATTATTATTTCCAATCAACTCTTTGGTAACACTTTTATTGACATTTTCAACCAGCTCACGATCACTTTCTTCATCTTTAATGGTACTATCATATCCACTTGAGGCCGGTCCCTGAGTCTGGCCATGATGATGATGGTGATGATGATGTTGAGATGGACTAGATGAGGAATCGGATGATTTTTTGGTTACACTTGATCTATCATCGCCTTCACTTGTTGTTCCATGGCCACTGGTTGTGGTTGAAGTTGTATCTCGCTTGCTAAAACTCTGTTTCCTGGATGATTTAGATGGACTATTTGTTACACTTAAACATTCTCCTTTACCTGGAGGTCCACCTAATAGAGAATCGGATTAAAAAAACAAAATGGATTAGCCAAAACTTGAAGGTTTCAACGGATTAAGCTTCGAAAGATTACACAGAAAGATTATACAAAAAGATTTCAACAGTTAAGGAGCAATAACTTACCCAAAATACGGTTGATGCGAGGCGAAGTTGGGATAAAAGCAACATGATTTTTTGGACAATCATCCGTAATTGGTAAATCATTTGTAATTACAAAATTAACAGGAACACATGTCTTCTCTTCAACAGATGAGTCGATAACGGATCCATTTCTAGCTTCATTGGCTATACAATGTGTTAAATCCTGATGAGATCCGTATACAAAGTATCTGGATCCATGAAGGCGGGATCGAGTCAATCGTCTTGGCGGCAAAGAATCATAATTTGTATAATTTTGATGTTTCTTTTCTTCTGAATGTTGATGATTTTGATGGTGATGATGATGGTGATGGTTATGATGTTGGTGGTGTCGATGAATATTTTCATTGTTAATTTTTTTGTTTTTCAAATTATCACTATCAGTGTCATTGTTGAGTTTATTATTTAATATTGGATTTGTAACTGTAATCAGTTGTTTAAGAAATTGCTCCAACTTTAACTGCCCTGGTGGCTCAGTCAAGTCGTTTGATTCACTTTTTATTTCAACATTATCTAAATTGTTTTGATTTTCGCCATTCTTTTCGCTGTTTACATTTATTTCAGTTTTACCATTATTATCATCTTTAACGTTCTTTTCATCCTTTAGGACATCATCCTCTTCACCATCAGATGTTAATGGACTTGAACAACAACAGCAAATTTGATTATCACAGCAATCACTGAGAGCTCCTCTCTCTAACAACATTAATCTTCGTCCATCAGTCCAATCATCGTTTTGCAGCTCATCATCATCATGAAGGTTACTCAGAAGAATCAATGTTTCCTCAGTGTTAAGCTCCTGTAAAACACTTTTCTTCTCCTTTTCACCATTCTGTGAATCTATTTGATCAGTTTGACAAGCCATTTCTTTGGTTTCAATGATTTTATCTTGACTAATGTTATTCTTTTCCTTAATTTTTGATTCAGATACACGTACATGATAAGGACTTGGAAGATTTATAAGCTCAATACACGTCCCATTGGCACCATTGGATGAATTGGATTTTGAGGATGTTGCTGGAGTTATATTTTTTACTGGAGTTTTACAGCTACCTGTACAAGATTGATTTGCAATTAAAACTGTTTTGGCATGCTGATTGACCCATTCAGTTATCCTTTGCTGTTTGTCAGTATAATCAACACACTGAGAGGATTCATTTGGCTGATTAAGTGGTACTGCGTGAGGACCATCAACCCACAACTCAACACCTGAGATTCTAGGCTGAGGAGGCTTTTTACGTTTGGCTCGTTTAGGCTTATCTATCCAAAGTTCATCACATTTGGCAATTTTATTTAAATTATTACTACAGTTAAGGCTTTTGTGTAAAGGTGAAGTTCCAATGTCACAGACTAGCTTTTTGGTGTTGAAACATTTCTTATCCAATTGGTTTTTATGTTTGATACAAACATCCATTGAATGTTGAACAACCGTTAAATGGTTGTGTAAAGGTGATGTCGATGAGGCTGTTGAAGACGCTTGAGGAACTGGTGAAGACTGAAGAAGCTGCTGTTGCTGTTGTTGCTGTTGAATCAAATTCAAGGTTTGATTGGATGATTTATTCACGGTATGGCACGGTGTGATTCGTGGCTCTAATGATGAACCATTGGGCACTTTTGGTTTTACTGAACTTTTCATTGAACCCGGAATGTTATGATTATTATTCTCATTATGATTACCATTATTATTGTATGAAGATCTCAAGGATTTACCACAGAAAATTACGGTATCCATTGAATGTTCACTAGATGAAGTATAACAATTGGTTGCTCCTTCTCCTTCCGAATCATCATTTCCTCTATTCTGGTTAAACCTTCTCAGTTCTATTGGGAATTGATCAACATCAAATTAGGAGGAGGAGGAAGAAAAAGTAAAGAGAAAGATGAAAGAAAAGTAAATGAATTAATGTATAAATGGCTGAAATAAGACAATAGAGGAGAGAATGAGAAAAAGAGAGGCGAAAAAGGAAAGGGATGATCAGCATCTTAATCAGATTTTTTTTTCGTTTGCTCATCGAGTTCATCACAATTGGAACCAGCTTAACTTTGTATCTATTTGAACAAAACCCCTAACAGCTAACAGCAAAATGCAGCAAATAATTTGCCATCATCAACATCGTCTGTTTATCCAATAAGATGGACCTTTTTTTTCAAGCCAGGCAAACTGCCAAACAATTTGATCGTAATCACATAAATAGCAACTTTAAAGTTAAACCAATTTAAAGGCAAAGCCATTCGTACAAGTTGAAGGACAATTTAATGGTTTTTCATTCATTCCTTGGATATTCAACAATCAAGCAATGAAGTCTTAATGAGCTGTGATGCTCATCAACAGCTTGAGATAACGGAACCAATTATGTATCACAATAGATGCAACCCTACACTGACCTATCAATGGAAATGACTTGAACTAAAGCTGGTATAATAAAAGTAAAAAAAAGCTAGTGATCGTTAAAGGATTGGAAAAAAAGAAATACATAATCATCAAAGCTCCATCCTCAGCAAATCAACTCATCTTCCCTTAACCCTCTCACTCTGCTCGTTATAAAAGTTAATGTCTTCATAATGGAAAATAATTCAACATCATTTGCAATTGAAATGAGTTTATCTAAACTATTTTCTTACTAAATTTTCTTCTTCTTCTCGCCCCATTCACTCAATGCTAATGATTTAAAAGATATGCAAGGTTCACCTACTGTTAATATAATCATTATTATTGAAATACTAGAGGGTAAAGGAAAATATTTTTATCAATTTGTCCAAAGGAAAAAAAGCCAACTTTAAAATCAGTGGAAAAAGGAATCAACCAAAATTGATTGAGAATTTAAAGAAGATTGAGATTTTTCAATTTCTGTGGCCAAATTTAGTTGATTGTTTTTCCGTGTTCAATGGTAAACTCATTGGAAGCTATCTTGAATCGATTGCCATTAAATTCAAGTAAAATTGCAATCTCTAATTTTGGCAATATTCATCTCAACATTACCATAATCGTAAAAAAGGAGAAAACAATAATTTCCAAAATTTATTGATCTATTGGAGACAATTTGATGAAGCTAATTGATGACTCGTAATGGTTAATGAACTCGAAACAATCAACACTGTAAACAATTTAAGTGAAAAGTCAATGGAAAAAATTGGAGGCGAAGAAAAAAATTGTTGAATATTCAACAGTTTCAGAGTTGTTGATGTTGAAGAGTGCAAGTGTTTAAAGTTAAAGACATAATAATCTCTTGAGATGGTCAAATGAGGAGATGAAAAAGATGAGGAAGAAAAGACGATAAGGATTGATGATTGATGAGTTAACCTTCCATGATATTATAGTCTTTAAGGAATGCCCAAGGCGGGACTTTACCATCTTCATCTTTACCTTCATCTTTCAACTTGAAACCCATTTTCAGGTTTTATTTTGGAAGCAAAGATATCATCACATGATGACTGATGATATAAATAATTGTAAAGGAATGATTAAAGGAATTCTCGCCAATTTCAAGTTAATGATGAAGATGATCAACAATTTCATCTCAACATTTAATAAACAAATCAAGAAGGCAAATCAATAAGGTAAAAATCAAAAAAGGTTAACATTGACTGAAGTTGAACCATTAATGAGGTTTGATTGTTGAGGAAAAGGACAATTGCTGGTAAATTGGTTCATTAAGGATTGATTGTTTATTGAAAGTTAATCAATTGAAGCTGATTCACCGTCTTTTCAGTTCTCACTTTTCCTAACCATTTCCATTGGATGTAATCAAGGAATCAGGAAACAAGGTGTAAATCAATGAATACAGGGAAGGATATAATTGAAAGCCAAATTTGGCTTTTTTTTGTTTCTAATCGGTAAAGTCCATTCTCTCAAGCCAAAGAAAAGAAAATATTTTTACCTGATTTTTTGTGTCGATTGAAAGATGAATTGAAATGTGAATGTGAATGATGTCTTCTGTCTAAATGATGAGCTGACATTCGAGGACGTAAATTGGATAAATTACAAGTGATTTTGTTAAATGGTTTACAAGTCGATTCATTGACAGATAACCTTTCGCTTCTCAAATTAATGATCCTCTCAATGTTACCCGTCATGTTAATGTTAGTGTTGCTTGGATTTGCTGTTGGCTTATCATCGGTGGTTCCTGATGAAGATGATACAAGTGATGTTATCCTCGAAATTGTCTCAGGCAAGTTAACTCCTATTTCCGTCAATTGGTCTCCATTTGGACGGGATAATGTTGTAGTTGTAGTTGATGATGATGATGTTGTTGTTGAGGAAGGAAGATCAGTGACTAAAACAGGAGTAGCCAATGGACAAGGGTAAGGTAATGATGATGGTGATGATGTTGAACCTGCTTCTTTACATTGCATTTGTTGGTCACCCGTTGAACAGCGTAATTTTGTCTTGTTCAACATTTCTCTTTCCTTGAAGAGGTAAAGTAACAAGGATAAGTGTGGCCATCATGGAGGGTCATTATGAAATAGCCAACATGTTAACACGAAAAGGTGATAACAGTGATGATGAATACATGATTGAAATGGAAGAAAATAATTTATAAGAAAAGAAATAATTTAAAGGTTAATTTCAAATGTTGAACTCGACTTGTAAAAATTGTTAATCCAGTTTTTGTTTCACAAGTAATCAAGAGATGTGATCATCAGAGACAGTCTATTTAGACTGATGAGATGAAGAGAAGAGGATGATTGGATGATTGGATGATAAATAACAGAGAGGCAATGTTTGTGTTAATCCATAAAAACAGGGTGAGAAGAGGGAGACTTTTTATTGGTGAACATGGATTCAGGGTGAGAGGCGAGCAAAAAATAGATTGGGATTTGGGTTCGTCTTTTGTCTTGTTTGGGTTTTGCTTTGTTTTTAAGGGTAAAGACTCGTCAAGACTAATGGGACAACTGGATCAATCGGCTTACACTTGATTGCAATCATTTTAAGATGAAGGAAACTCTAAAGATGATGATGATGATGAGGAAACCTTGTTTACTGGTGAGATGATAAAAGATGAAACAAGAGAAGGAGAAAGATGAGATGTTAAATGTTCACTCGTTTAACCATTTAATCGATTTGGATCAACATCTCATTTCCAGCGAATCCTTTTCTCGCTTCCTTTTCATCAATTCAACTCTTAATCGAGATTAACTTTCATTGTCAACAATTATTTAAACCAAATAAATGTTTAGACTTTTGTCACTCTTTAAAATTGAAAAATTAACAAATTGGTTTCAAAGCAACTTAGAAAGCGATTTATTAGCAAAAATCAAAATTAATATTAGATTTTTGTTTCGATTGAAAAAGGATGAATATCAATTTATTCATCGATCAAACTTTTCATTTCATCTCACCTCATGAGGTTTTCATCAATGAAAACTCATTGAATCTCGATTTCCATTGAAATGAGTTGACCGCAAGACTTTCATGGATAAGTTTATTCAATTCATTCTGATGATAATGTTATTCAGTTTGGTAAGTTTTCAAATTACATGAGATTCATTGGAATCATAGAAGCTTCAAAAACACTATTATTGGCACCTTTTGCAGAAAACGAAATTCAAGTGAATCATTGAGAATGAAAAACGAAAATGA
>NW_015449938.1:1894261-1936690 GCF_000239435.1 Tetranychus urticae | reverse complement strand
TGAAACAGTTTTCTAATTGAGAACAATTTCCTTTTCCTTTTTGGCTGCTTTAAAAGCCAACTTTTTAGTCGAAATTTAAAGTCGATATGAATGTTGAAATAAATCTGATTGAATTTTTTTCTCGATTCTTTTGGAAAAATGAGAAATTTTTCTGAGAAGAAAATTTTTGCGAAAAGAAAAGGCTAAAGTTTGAGCAAAATTCATTGAATTTGGTTGCATCAAGTATATCTGATAATCTAATTGCTCTACAGAATGCAAACAATAGTTAACTCTATTTGTAGCCCAACAACAATAGGATTTACTTTGCTTCTTATTTATCATCATCTTCTTGTTTAGTACTCGATGCTGACCAATCTTATCACAAAAGCAGAGGATAAAGCGTTTCATGTTTGCTTATCAAATTGTTCAACAGGGAAGGAATAGTGAGTAAGTTTATACATCAACAATTCTTCATGCTTGTTTATTCTTTTGGTAAATTAAATTTCATGGTTAAAGATTGAACTTTTTGTTCCTTTTCTTTTTCTTAAAACCATCGAAACAAAAAGGAACAAAAGTTTTCAACATTTCAACAAATCTGGTTGAACCACAATGAAAAGATTGATTCAATTGCATGGTCAAGATTGAGCCTTGCAATGGAATGAACTTTTCATGCAAAATTTCGAGTAAAACTGTTAAGAATTTTCAATTTGAATAAAAACTCGAATGAAATGATGAAAGAAATTAAAAATTTTAATTTTTAAGAAAAATAATTTTCTGTGAAAGTACAGCTTTTAATTTAGTCGATTCAATCAATAGATTGTCTTTGTTAGACTTTTCGAGTTGATTTATCGCTACTTTGGTGACACTAAGACTTCTGATTGTGACTTTGAACTGAATTTAATCTGGCGAATCAAATTGTTAAAGAAGTTGAGAGTTAAATTGCAATTGATTGATTAAAGAATCAGTTTAATGGTGAAATGCATTAATGGAAGTGTTTGAAGGGAATCATTTGGACAGAATATTAATTCAACATTGAGTTCATATTTCATGGTAAATAAAATACCATTATTAACTGTATTTTGACAGTTTTTGTGCATCTTCAGTTCATTCGATATTCTCAGGGAAAGATATTTTTATTGTTTGTTTTTCATTCTATCCTCTCCATGATTGTCATGATAAGTAACTGTAAAGACCATAAATGGTTCAAGAAGGAAAAGAAAGAGAGAAAACTCGACGAATTATCATTTACTGTGAACCTTCTTGAAAGTGGAAAAAAATGAGCAGAAAAAAGGGGGAAAATTCGCATGAAAATTCCAGGCTTTCTCTCTCTCGAGTATTAGTTAAAGTTTTCATGATGAAACCATAATGATGATGCTTGGAATAACGATGATAAGATAAGAAGATGATTATCATTATTAAAAGGTACAAGTCAATGTGCTAAGGCAAGGTGATGCATCATGTGCTGGGCATTGCCAATGAACATAAATATTTCTCTGCTTTAGTATCAATCATCATCTTGGCCAACCTTCAATGATCCTTGATTCTTTCAGGATTGGAATTTTGATGTTCACTTTATGCGTAAAGATGAAAGGTTTGGTGATGAAAAAAGATGACGATGTTGATGATGGTTAAGAAGGCAGAAGAAGAAGAAGAAAGATGAAGAATGTTGAATAATATACAGTTATAAGTGAAAATGTTGAGACAATTTTCACACTTAAATGAATCGTCTACGAAAATTAATGATCCTTTCAACTACCCTTGAGGCAACCTTTGCCCTTTAGAGTGTCGATGATGGATGATGCCTGATATCACATGGTGACTTTACCCAGTGTCATATGGAACAAAAGGAGAAAGTAAATTGTTCAACTGAGAAGATGATGATTGCAAAAAGAACTTTTTGTTTCTTTTTCTAAGTCACGAAAATCCATGTAAAATATTCATTCATTTTGAATGAAAAAAAGTTGAGAGTCAAGTTTATCTCTAAAGATGAAAGGATCAACCCAGTGATTGGGAGCTTCAACCGACTGAAAATGTTCAACTAGACTGCCAATGAAATGGCAACACAAGTTGATTCCTTTGTTTAATTAAACATTTTTAATCAACTTTCTTCTCTCACCTTTCAATCGATAGTCTTTAGCTCAGGTTTGATTTGGAAATCAAAGCAACTCGAAGTCGATTATTTTTTCCTCTTTTTTTACACTCTTTTACTGGACAAAATAAAGATCATGACATGAATTTTATAAACACAACTTATGTTTACAGGAAAAGTAAAGAGGGAAAAATATCTATAAAAGATAGATAATCATCAGGGGAGATTTTCAATCTGAAGAGAAGGAATGAAAAGTGAAAGTCGAAATGACAGGTAGAGTTGAGGGTGAAATGATTGTGCATCAATTGCAAGTGTCCATCTCAATTGAAGTTGGCTCAACATTCAAAGATGGAAAAAGAATCAGCTCTTATAGCATCTCTTTATTTCTTTTGTTATCATCATTTTTTTTTCGACTCTACCTTTTGCCAAACCAAATTCTTGTTCCAACCTATTTGTTGGGATGAATTTTTTCATGTTCATTTACTTTCATGATATTTTCATTTTCAACCTTTTCTTTTTGCTTCCCATGAGAGTTGCACCAGCAAATGATAACGAAAAAGATGACAAAGAAAATAATCGGCTGATTCAGCACAATCAGGTCACAGCCGACCATTGATCAAACCTTTCATCTTTTGCAACTCATCTTTTACTTGAAACTCAAATAGTCAAGTCAAAGATAAATAACTTGAAAAAGCTAATGTAAAGATAAATGAAAGTAAAAGGTTGAAGAATCTGAGGAAAGAGAAAAAGTTGAGAATAAACAAATCCAATTCTTACTGAATCATTTTCATGATAACAAAAAAGAGTAAAGTCTCATGAGTGTTCAAGCTCAAGATTGGGAGTGGAGTTGACTGAAACTTGGAATGACTTTTCATTGTAAACCATTTCAACATTTTTTCGTGTAAAGTTTACATTTCAATCTGTTTCTGCCTTTCATGGTAAAGAATGGAAAAGTTACTCCTTTCTGCTGACTCTCAATTATTGATGGAATCGTTTTTGAATCTTATTCTGTTTGTCGTTTAAACATGAAACCGCAAACAGTCTTTTGATACTTTTCCTTCTGTTCACTTCGAAACTCGAGATAAAACTGTTATTATTATAATTGCTCGTAATGTTTCCATTTGTATTGTTTATCCTCACTCACAGGAATGAATCACATTTTTCCTCGACAAACATGCAAACTTGAAACAGTCTTTTTTTTGTATAAACAAATGGCTCTCAATGATGAACCATTTTCATGATGAATAATGGGATGGAATGATGAGAAGTTAAACATGCGATTCTCGTATAAATAGTCGAGCTATTTATAACCAAAGACACATTTAGGTAAAAATGGTCAACATGAAATTGAAAATCATTTGAAACTCTTTTTGGAAAACATTAATCTAGAGTTTTGTAAAAACAATTTATTAAAATAAAAGGCAAACAAGTAAGTTGATATTGAATGTTTAACCAATAAGTTTGTAACAATTTTTACAACAAAAAGCACTTATATTGATTCAGAACAGAAGCTAAACTGGAAATGGTAAGCACTTATGATAATATCTGAAATATCTTCATTTTTCTGGCAACAAAATTTTCTGCTTTGAAACCTTTCCAATTAAATCCAATCTAAGGAAATGTTGAGAAAATGGATTCATTGGTTTCTCATATTGTTACAAGTTATTAGTTACAATGTAACTATCATTAGCAGAGATCCAGGTTAGAAGATCAAGAGGTCAAAGATTGAGCGAATCATCGAGTTGCTTTGATTTTAGTGCAACGAATGTGCAATGAAACTATATTGATATGAAAAAGTCCCAGTAACTAGACAGAAGAGAAAGAAAAATAATCGATTTTAAAAGTTCTATTGTTGGAGGATTTAAAAGTGACTTTAAACTATTGGTATAATCCATGAAATTTACAGGAAGCAAATCGATTAGTGAATAGAAATTGAATTGAAATCTATTGCAGTTTAACTTTGGAATCGAAATTTATCTGAACAGAAGCTTAAAATCTGTTGAACATTGACGGGACAAAGCGGATTAACTTGTAGATTCGCACTGACTTGATAAACACTTCACTCAGCATTTATTGATATTCATTCAATTTCATCTTAAAAATAATCTTTTACAATGATTTCATCTGTAAGTTGTAACAAATCACAAGTTATGAACTAATTGAGGCTAATCTTTGCGAAACAGATTTCTATTGTTCCATAAATGTTTCAATGTTTTATCTTGCACAAACAGTCGAGTTGCGTCCTTGTGCCAAAAGTACTGACTTGACTGATACAAAACTAATGTCATGTATTAACCTTTCTTGTTACTTTATCAGATTAACGCTAGCGGCTGATAAATTGAGTCAAAGATGAAAGTAAATTATTAAATTGAAGTTCAACTTTAAGTGAAACTGTGAAAGTTACAAAATGAAATATTGTTATTAGTTTAATGGAATGACTTTCTTTTGACAAAAATTTCACCAAAACTGTAACTGATGATTGAACTTTTTTCATTCTTCCTTGAGGGCAAAAAGACGAGAAACAAAAAAGTGTGTGTTTCAGAATCTTGGGAATCCAAATTGGGGTTAAAGATTGTTTCCTAAATGATGAAGATGAGGACAAAAAAGGAGTATAAATAAACTATCTTTTCTGTTCCTTTTTTTATTTAGTTTTCAATTGATATCAATTTTACAGCTGTTTCCATCTAGAAACAAAAGGGAAGAAAATGTCACAAAATAAATATCTCATGAAATGTTACAAGAGGAAAAAGAATATGATATTGGAACTTGAATGATATTGAAGTTGATAAAGGAATTGCAAGGGGAAACGATGATGAAGATATCATTTTGCTTTGCTTTTGTTTTTTATTTCATTCCAATGATGTTGACACTTGAGATAAAAGAAAATCAGTGTTCATTATGAACATGAACAACATGATAAGTTCAATTTGATAAGAAAAGAAGACAGGAAAAAAGTAAAAGTCAATCAACCAGTCAAAGTTTACTCGCCAAAGTCAATCATATCAAAGAAGCGAAATAAATTGTCGAAAAAGAGTTCAAGATCAATATCAGAGTTAACATGCAAATGGAAGGAAAAGAAAATTTTAATCAGTTTTCGGGTAAAATAATCTCATTTGACTTGAAATTGGATTTACAATTTAGTCTTTTATGGAAGAAAAGTTGAGGAAAAAATTTGTTGCATCTGAAAAGGAAAAGGATTCACCCTTGAAATGAGTTGGAATATGAATTTAAACTGAGAAAATGTTTGAGTAATTTTGGGTTAAATTGTTTCTCCAAACGTTATTAGCCTGGGAGTGAAAGGCTGGGAGTGATGAAAAGCCGAGACACTTAGGCTTTACAGCCATTAAATGAATGAGCATTTAGTTGACGAGTGGAGTTAGACAAGAGAGTAAAGTGAAAGGATTTTCAATCATGCTGATTGGATTCACTTTTTATTTTCACATTACGAGATTATATTGAGATACATATTGATTGCTGGTTGTACATAAATAGAGTCGATTGTTATCATTTGAAAAGTTTGTTGAGTAAACAGTAAGGATAAGAGGAAGAGTACAGGGAATGACAGGGATGGATTTCTTGATATTCAATTAATAGCTGCTATCGATTAAGTGTACTTTGAATAGAACTACAAGTTTACTTCTTTTCTCTCCTTTTCTGTCTTTTCTTCTTGAAACATGGTGACATTGTTGAATCTCATGGTGGGTGAGTGAGAGTCAAGACGGAGATAAATATGATTCAAAGGAAGCAGAACAGTTGGAGGAAAAGGAAGGAGTCGAAGAGTTGAAAGGCTGAAACAGTTTCTAATTGAGAACAATTTCCTTTTCCTTTTTGGCTGCTAAAAGCCAACTTTTCAGTCGAAATTTCAAGTCGATATGAATGTTGAAATAAATCTGATTGAATTTTTTTGCTCAATTCTTTTTGGAAAAATGAGAAACTTTTTTTGAGAAGGAAATTTTTGCGAAAAGAAAAGGCTAAAGTTTGAGCAAAATTCATTGAATTTGGTTGCATCAAGTATATCTGATAATCTAATTGCTCTACAGAATGCAAACAATAGTTAACTCTATTTGTAGCCCAACAACAATAGGATTTACTTTGCTTCTTATTTATCATCATCTTCTTGTTTAGTACTCGATGCTGACCAATCTTATCACAAAAGCAGAGGATAAAGCGTTTCATGTTTGCTTATCAAATTGTTCAACAGGGAAGGAATAGTGAGTAAGTTTATACATCAACAATTCTTCATGCTTGTTTATTCTTTTGGTAAATTAAATTTCATGGTTAAAGATTGAACTTTTTGTTCCTTTTCTTTTTCTTAAAACCATCGAAACAAAAAGGAACAAAAGTTTTCAACATTTCAACAAATCTGGTTGAACCGCAATGAAAAGATTGATTCAATTGCATGGTCAAGATTGAGCTTTGCAATGAACTTTTTTATGCAAAATTTCGAGTAAAATTGATAAGAATTTTCAATTTGAATAAAAACTCAAATGAAATGATGAAAGAAATTAAAATTTTTCATTTTTAAAGAAAAATAATTTTCTGTGAAACAGTTTTAATTTAGTCGATTCAATCAATAGATTGTCTTTGGTAAACTTTTCGAGTTGATTTATCGCTACTTTGGTGACACTAAGACTTTTGATTGTGACTTTGAACTGAATTTAATCTGGCGAATCAAATTGTTAAAGAAGTTGAGAGTTAAATTGCAATTGATTGATTAAAGAATCAGTTTAATGGTGAAATGCATTAATGGAAGTGTTTGAAGGGAATCATTTGGACAGAATATTAATTCAACATTGAGTTCATATTTCATGGTAAATAAAATACCATTATTAACTGTATTTTGACAGTTTTTGTGCATCTTCAGTTCATTCGATATTCTCAGGGAAAGATATTTTTATTGTTTGTTTTTCATTCTATCCTCTCCATGATTGTCATGATAAGTAACTGTAAAGACCATAAATGGTTCAAGAAGGAAAAGAAAGAGAGAAAACTCGACGAATTATCATTTACTGTGAACCTTCTTGAAAGTGGAAAAAAATGAGCAGAAAAAAGGGGGAAAATTCGCATGAAAATTCCAGGCTTTCTCTCTCTCGAGTATTAGTTAAAGTTTTCATGATGAAACCATAATGATGATGCTTGGAATAACGATGATAAGATAAGAAGATGATTATCATTATTAAAAGGTACAAGTCAATGTGCTAAGGCAAGGTGATGCATCATGTGCTGGGCATTGCCAATGAACATAAATATTTCTCTGCTTTAGTATCAATCATCATCTTGGCCAACCTTCAATGATCCTTGATTCTTTCAGGATTGGAATTTTGATGTTCACTTTATGCGTAAAGATGAAAGGTTTGGTGATGAAAAAAGATGACGATGTTGATGATGGTTAAGAAGGCAGAAGAAGAAGAAGAAAGATGAAGAATGTTGAATAATATACAGTTATAAGTGAAAATGTTGAGACAATTTTCACACTTAAATGAATCGTCTACGAAAATTAATGATCCTTTCAACTACCCTTGAGGCAACCTTTGCCCTTTAGAGTGTCGATGATGGATGATGCCTGATATCACATGGTGACTTTACCCAGTGTCATATGGAACAAAAGGAGAAAGTAAATTGTTCAACTGAGAAGATGATGATTGCAAAAAGAACTTTTTGTTTCTTTTTCTAAGTCACGAAAATCCATGTAAAATATTCATTCATTTTGAATGAAAAAAAGTTGAGAGTCAAGTTTATCTCTAAAGATGAAAGGATCAACCCAGTGATTGGGAGCTTCAACCGACTGAAAATGTTCAACTAGACTGCCAATGAAATGGCAACACAAGTTGATTCCTTTGTTCAATTAAACATTTTTAATCAACTTTTTCTCTCACCTTTCAATCGATAGTCTTTAGCTCAGGTTTGATTTGGAAATCAAAGCAACTCGAAGTCGATTATTTTTTCCTCTTTTTTTACACTCTTTTACTGGACAAAATAAAGATCATGACATGAATTTTATAAACACAACTTATGTTTACAGGAAAAGTAAAGAGGGAAAAATATCTATAAAAGATAGATAATCATCAGGGGAGATTTTCAATCTGAAGAGAAGGAATGAAAAGTGAAAGTCGAAATGACAGGTAGAGTTGAGGGTGAAATGATTGTGCATCAATTGCAAGTGTCCATCTCAATTGAAGTTGGCTCAACATTCAAAGATGGAAAAAGAATCAGCTCTTATAGCATCTCTTTATTTCTTTTGTTATCATCATTTTTTTTTCGACTCTACCTTTTGCCAAACCAAATTCTTGTTCCAACCTATTTGTTGGGATGAATTTTTTCATGTTCATTTACTTTCATGATATTTTCATTTTCAACCTTTTCTTTGGTTGTTCCCATGAGAGTTGCACCAGCAAATGATAACGAAAAAGATGACAAAGAAAATAATCGGCTGATTCAGCACAATCAGGTCACAGCCGACCATTGATCAAACCTTTCATCTTTTGCAACTCATCTTTTACTTGAAACTCAAATAGTCAAGTCAAAGATAAATAACTTGAAAAAGCTAATGTAAAGATAAATGAAAGTAAAAGGTTGAAGAATCTGAGGAAAGAGAAAAAGTTGAGAATAAACAAATCCAATTCTTACTGAATCATTTTCATGATAACAAAAAAGAGTAAAAGTCTCATGAGTGTTCAAGCTCAAGATTGAGAGTGGAGTTGACTGAAACTTGGAATGACTTTTCATTGTAAACCATTTCAACATTTTTTCGTGTAAAGTTTACATTTCAATCTGTTTCTGCCTTTCATGGTAAAGAATGGAAAAGTTACTCCTTTCTGCTGACTCTCAATTATTGATGGAATCGTTTTTGAATCTTATTCTGTTTGTCGTTTAAACATGAAACCGCAAACAGTCTTTTGATACTTTTCCTTCTGTTCACTTCGAAACTCGAGATAAAACTGTTATTATTATAATTGCTCGTAATGTTTCCATTTGTATTGTTTATCCTCACTCACAGGAATGAATCACATTTTTCCTCGACAAACATGCAAACTTGAAACAGTCTTTTTTTTGTATAAACAAATGGCTCTCAATGATGAACCATTTTCATGATGAATAATGGGATGGAATGATGAGAAGTTAAACATGCGATTCTCGTATAAATAGTCGAGCTATTTATAACCAAAGACACATTTAGGTAAAAATGGTCAACATGAAATTGAAAATCATTTGAAACTCTTTTTGGAAAACATTAATCTAGAGTTTTGTAAAAACAATTTGAAAATTGGTTCGACAATTAATTGACTTTTATTTTGATTTATAAGACAAAAAGGGAAAATTAAAGTTGATACAAAAAGCGATATTTAACTTTGGTAAAAGTAAAAATAGAATGTTTATCCGAATCGAACTTTATTCGTCAGAATTATCTTGTCATCATTATGACTGATAAAGGTTGTAATATTGTTTATTGACTCATGGGTAAAGGCAACAGCTTTTAGCTGAAAGACATTTTAGTCATCGAACCAATTATTTATAATAAACTTGTTACAAGTTTAATCAATTTCTTGTCACAATGATAATGCAAACTAAATAGTCACTTTAACAGAGCAAAAACTCTGAGCAAGACAACTGGTCATCTACAAGGTTAATTGTTGAAACATAACCGATAAAAAGTCTGCTCAGAAGAACCTAGTTTTGACAATTTTCATCTTTTGGATCTCCTCAGCATTGAGTACCTTAACCTAACGTTTGGTTCATCTCATAGCGCCAGTTCTGCTTACCAAAAATGGCCCACTGAGCACCACTATACAAAGTATGTTCAGCTTTCAAAGTTTAACAAGTCGAACTTAGCACCCACTAGGAGTTTGAGAATAGGTTAAGGTCATTACAGCCCCAAGACCTCTAATCACTGTACTGGATGCTACTGGTCTTTCCACTGGTGTCATCTATCTTGAGAGAGACAATGGATAACCTCCTCTACCTCAACATGATTTATAAACAGGTTGATTGAAAAATAGCTGGCGACCCTAAATTTAATCGATGTTTGGAAAGTTCAAACTGGTCAACTTGCAAAATTACAATTCAAGTTCAAACCGTAAGCAAAACAATTTAGAAAAAGGCGACAAATTTTAATCACCAATTGATTTAATGGTTTTTTGGTCGGTAATAATGAAAAAATAAAGTTAGCAGTTAAAAGTAATATGAAATGATATTGCGATAAGAAATAAACGTCAACTGGAAAAGAAACAAAAAGAGCAAAAAATATATATATTATTACCGTTATTATTGCTATTAAACTTCAACATTATTATTATTACCATTACTATTATTATTATTAGCAACAAAGGCATTAGCATTATTAGTTTAAGGTAAACTTGAAGTTGAAAAGGGAAAAGCAAAAGGAGTAGAGAGATGAAGATAATGTACAGAAAAAGAGAGAAATAAAGACGAAAGGCTTAATTGGCTTCCAACCGAGGGTGGAAGGCGATGATGAAGAGACTGAAAGAATGAGAGAGAGAAAAGTCTAAAGCAAAGTGGCTCAAAGTTTTGCTTTCCCTGTTGATGATGATTCCCCTGTAATTCAATTGAGTTTCAAGCCTGAATGAAAAAAAATTGCTCAAAATGTTTAGTTGGTCGTAAAAACAAGAAAAGCCAAAAGATATATAAATATATCCTATTGCAACCCACAGACATTTTATTTGCCCATAATTCAACTTTTACTGTCCTTTACCATTCAACCTTTAGGTGTGTGTTTATCTGTACATCTGTAGTTGAAACTGAGTTGGACGTACTTTTGTTTTTATAGCAAATCGATGGTCACTTTAACCAAATGTACATACATGTTCATCTATACATGGATAGGCAAGGGACTGACTGGGAGTGAATAAGTGAACCTCACTCATCAATATATTAAGGGGAGTCAAACTAGTGGACCATCAAATAATATATTGGCAATGTTTATAAATTACAGAGGAAAATGTTTTTACCTTTTAACCTTGCTTTTCCTTCGTTTTATATGTTGACATGTTTGACTCTATTTACATGCTAACAATATCATGATTACAATTATTATTATTGCTCTTATTATTATTGCCATTATAAAGCATCATAGATTATGCTTGAAATGCCGTCTTTTCCAGTCATCATTTTAGCTGCGTCAATTCAAGTTAACCTTTTAATGTTGATGTAATTACCTTCGATAAATGTTGAGAAATGTTCATCCTTAACCTTGAGGTAGTGTTACATGATGCAGTTTCATGGGTAACAACTTTTCTTGATTGGAAACTTCATTTCCAACAATTTTATCTCTTATTCAACTCGTCTAATCATTAACATTATTCATTTTCATTTCTTGTTCTTGACTACTTTGCAGGTTTCAACCTTTTTTGTTCCTTCTCATGATTATGATTATGGTTATGATGATAATCTGATGGAAATGACATGAATCTGATAGAAATCCAAGTTAAACTTGATGATGCGTAACTGTTTCAACATCTTAACATGTGATTCAAGGGAAGGAGGAGAAAGAAAAAGAAGAAGAAGCAAAAAAGTGTATGTAAATAGATATTACATATGTATTTCATGACAATCTAAGTGCACAATATTCAATAGTCAAGTGATTCCTCTTTGATTATTATCTTCATCTTTTTGCTTTCCTCTTGTTGGGTGTCAAGTTAAGGTTGACATGATAACATTTCCAATCATTTTTATACCATTAGATTCAGTCGTGCAAAAGATGATATACAACAAGATAGTGTTAAGCATTTCACTCCCAGTTTATGACCACAAAATATGCTTCTTTATTTTCACTCCCAGACAGCCAATTTACACTTTATTTCTGACCAAATTTTATTACAAAACTGAAAAAATTGTTGAAAAGAAACAAAAATTTTCCAAAAACATCCTTAATCTGATTCTACAAAATTCAGATAAAATTCAATACCAACTTTTTGATAACTTTGAGTTGAGAGAGCAAAAGAAAAAAAACTTTCTCAATTGCGCCAAAGTGCTGACTCTTTGAGCTAAATTAGAATAAAAATTCTTATTTTCATTCCCTGATATCAATGAATAATTAATTGAACTTGCTTCTGTTGAGGAAAGGCTAAACTGGTCAAAATTCATCGCTCAACATTCCCTTATAATGGAGATAATATATTAACCGATAACATTCAATTTACTGCTCATCATTTATTCTTTGATTGTCTACTAATTATCACGTTGAGAAAAGCAGTTACGTTTGCTAATTAATTTATCTGCAACTAAATTCAATTGTAACTCTTTTACTGTTTGGTGTAATTGATGAAAATGGAAACTGAATAAAAGTTATTAATTTGTTCATTAATAACCTTGTAAGGTGCAAGTGAAGAGAAGGATAATTATGATGCTCTTGTGAGTACAATAAAAGTGCTAATAAATTGGCTTGTTGTTTGAGTTGAATCAATGATAAAGTTCAATGTTGATGTTCAATTAGATCAGTTGTTACTTTCCTTTCTTCGGTTCATCTTGAAAGTGAAAAACTCGCCAACTTTCAAACTGAACAAATTGTTTTATCACTTGAAAAAAAGGTTATCTTGTTCCCATGAGGTTATCATATATCATGGTATGAAACGAGACACGGAAACAATTGGAATGGTCGAGAGAGAGGTAAAGATGAACAATATTAATGAATAGTTTTTTTGACCGGACAAACTGGACTCGAGATAATCAATTGTCATAATGAGTAAAAGTCATACAGAGTTACTTAACGGTCACGAAATAATGAGAGCCAGAAAATAAAAAAAACAAAAACAAAGTTAAACACTTGATACTATTACAGTTGAAACGTTGGTAAATAGCTTGAGGTTATTTTGCTTCATTTTTACTAACTTTAGTTGCCAAGTGTTCATTGGTGATTAAAGGTAACTCATCGTTGAAATGATTATACATGAAACAATATTATTCAACTGCAAGAATCCTGCTGAGCGTAAATGGTAATTCATGATTCTCTATAAGAGTCGATTATGCTTGCAGTTTAGTAGGCAAGTTTACTCAATGATGGGCAATTCGAGATAAAAGGTTAGTCTTTAGAAAAATATCCTTTATTTGTAAGGCACCAAGTTCATGACGATAACAATTTTATTCACATTTCGACAAACTTTAAGTTTGTCAAAATGTGAAAAGTTTCGATTTCCTAACGGGAAATTTTAAGGGATAAAATCGATAAATCAACACCCAATTGTTGAGACAAAGTTGCTTGTAAAACTTGCAGAGGATATAAAAAGTATTTTAGATACATCGGTTTATGAGATTCGGGCATTTATTTAGATGTGATATTCGAAACACGCTGAAAAGTAAAGATATTAAAATTCGCTTCCAAGGTCATCCGTATAAAGATTTTTTTCACTCGAAAATTGATTTGGACTGTAAGAAGTGTAACTAGTAGTAAAAGTAGTAATAAAATGTCTTGTCTGGCACATATTCTTTCTCTTTCTTTCCCTTTCTTTTTACTTTCTTTTAACCTCTTAACATTGATATAAACACGTAATATGCAGCAATATTATGTAACATATTTATTATTAAATATAAAAAGAATACAAAGTTTTACCAACTAATTGATGCGAATAGTTAAAATTGGAGAAAGCAAGAATTGCCCAAATCAAAACATTGATTTCATCCAAATTAAAGGAATCGATCGTCAAGAATTTAGCGTTATTGCCTCTGCCACAATATTGACAATAACGGTCGAAAACATTGAATAGTTTTGTACCCTTCTAGAGAAGCACACCATATTTGTTTCATTTTATATGTGCAATGAATGTGCTAAAATTATGGGAAAGAAGATGGCTTTATTCGGAATGGAATTGGCACTAAAAAATCTAACGGATGACAAAAAGGATCCCAAATATGTGTTTGAGGAAATGATCAAAAATCCCATTTATTCTAATATTGATTATAAAACATTTGTATTTTATATACAAAATTTTTCTAATTTGTAAAAAGTTAATAAATGAATTATTCAATAACAATCATACTGTTGTGTTCAATGGTACAAAAGAAAGAGAAAAAGAAAGGGAAAGAAAGAAAAAGAATATGTGCCAGATAAGACATTTTATTACTACTGTAAATATATACAAGATAACTCCTCTTTGATTAAAAATTAGATGTATATTTTAGGTTTGCCCAGAAACAACCTTCACGTTTACAGCTAAATAACTCTAAATTGTCTATCAATTGAATTTACATTGAGACGGGGTTTCATCTAATTACCTCCTGTTTATGCGAGTAGTGAAATTGCTGGCTTCAGCACATTGTGCACACAGCAATCAAATATTTTGTACGTGTGTTTGCCGTATTCTGGATGAAAAATGAGAAAGGGCGATATGTTACTAGTAACTTATATAAAATAGTTTCTCCAAAACATAAATATTCAAAGACATTTGAAAGTAAGAGTAAAAATATTTGAAATAGATAAAAAAGAGATAAAAAACATACAAAAACCCAGCCAAGCACAAGCAGATGTACTTGCTGTTAGACGGTAAGGTAGAGTCAGAAACCTTCACAAAAAGCAAGAGAAGCATTAGGTTCTCAATCAAAGCAAACTTATAGTCCTGATAGTGATAAATGCGTTAGGCCGTCCAGACACTTCTCCACTGTAAGTAGAAATGATAAAAGCCTCATTATTTATGAATTACATGGTCGTGATTGGACAAGATATCCTTGACAATGCAGAATAGTCGTTGACTGCGCGAGAAAGGTAATAAAAATTCATTAGAAGATGGATTACCGTAATGCTCGGACTACAATAACTGAACCCGATGTTTCAAATGAAACTGCGGAGACAGAATCAATCTGCAGTGATGAATCGATGAATCGTTTAGTGAAACAAAAAAGTGATCCTGAATGTAGATGACAATATTTACAAGCGATCAAAGACATTGAAGATGAAAATGCTGATGATGATATCAATGACGAAGATGAAAGATCAGATCAGAATGATATTTAACTTGTATTTGTAACAATTAAATAATAATGTTAATGTTATTTTGTTTATCTTTCTATTTTGAATTCGGAGATTCGGTTGGAAATAAGCGCGTGGGAAAATTGACAAAATGTTGGTTAACATTTCCTTTCCTTAAATGTCTTTAGTAGTAATGAAGATACACAAGATACCCCACTTTTATTGATCACTTATCGATTATATTAATAAAACTTGTCACATCAAGTTGCTAAATGAAAAAAACAATGGAAAATTGAAATCGATATAATTTTAAACAATTTAATGCGATTAAATAAAATAAATAGACTAATTAAAATTGAACTTTATAAACAATTCACGAAAACAAACTAATTTCAACCAATTTAACACTTCAGTATTAGCATTAGTATACAAAGTGAATAAAAAAGCATAGAAACTCAATGGACAAAGATAAATGACTTCTGTAAAAAGTATTTCTGACTATTTTGGCCTATTTTGAGTAGATCAACTTTCTCAGACCTTTTACCATAGACTTTTTAAATTTCCCATAATTTCTTTATTCCTCAACTGATTTTGTCGCAAAAAACTGCATTCGATTTGCGTCTTTAAAATACACAACTTTTATACTCTAATTTTGTATATCACTTACCGTTCAAAAATTATACCTTTGCGACAGATTTAACTATGCTAAACTTGATTTTTTTAGGCTTGTAACTTGAAAACAGTAATAGATAAAGGTATACTTCTTTGATAATAAACTATCAACTCAGCATTATCTTTTCATTTTTCAAGGTCACAAAGGTCATTGTCATTTTCATTCTTTCCCCTTGCTCATGAGTGTATAACGAACTGTTTCTTTTCACCAAATTCATATTAAAAATGATTCCAGGTGACGCTACTTGTCCTATGTGCCGTTCTTTCGTAGCAGGGGTATTCAGACTTAAGTTTATTGATTAAAAATTTTATTTACCATGAGATTCTTGCAAGAGAACATAGAAGTTGTCAATCTGGTTACTTTGCTGTAAACTGAGTCACAAAGGTCATTGTCATTGTCATTTTGCCCTCTTTCTATGCATAGTTCTGAGGTGGCAAAATATCAATTCTAAATGATCGTCATCCACACTATCATAAAGCTTTCAAAAATCTCCTTTTTTCAATTAGATAGAATATTAATTAAAAACATCTTTTGAAGTGAAAAGTGTTTTGACTTTAAGATTAAAATTGAGTTTTATATTATTATAACATTGAATATTGCAATTATTTATTGTTTTTTCTTTCTATTTAGAAATGTATCGCGTAAATGCTGGATCATCTCCTACTAGTCTTAAATTTATCCGGTTATCTGATGTCGAGGTTCAGGCTGAGGAAACAGGGCAAATAAATGATGAATGTCATGTTGAATATGAGGAACCCATTAACTTTGCAGATATAAAAATTTCAATTTTTGATTTCTTTGTTTCCTGCATGTCAAGTGCATAATGTGCTTGCATGCATTACTTCAATTGATTTTGAAACAAACATATTTGTAACAAGAAGATTATTCTTCAACATATTATCTGGATTTTCAAACTTAATAGTTGCACCTATTCTTACTTATCTATCTAACTAATTAAATTGATTTTTCAATATTTTTATTTTGTTTTGATTCATTTTATCACAGTAATGAAAATAATCGCTGAGAAAGTTTCTTTTGTAACACTTTCGGTTGGTAAGGGTCAAAGAATTCCTCCGAAAGATGATGCTTTTTGGAAACATCAGTCAAAAATTAGCTTTTCTGTAACCAAAATTCCGTCTAATGAATCTTGTGCTACTGAGAGCACAAACAACCCGTGTAAGGCGTCAAGATATATAAAATGTTTGAAAAATATACACAAAAAACTCGAAATAAAAACTATTCACTGTAAATCATGTACTCTAAAGATAACAATTAATGAAAAGATTTATGTATTATCTTCTTTTCTCTTCTTCTACATCTTTTTATACATTAAATATTATTTATTATCTAATTTTTATTTTTATATTTCATTCGGTTGATATGCGGTATGTATAAATGAGAATGATCATGAAGAAAGCTTCTCATTCAAAAACTGAACTCTGCAGACAACATGAGCAAAATAGTACTAATGCTAATACTAAAGTGTTAGATTGGTTGAAATTAGTTTGATTTCGTTAATTGTTTAAAAAGTTCAATTTTAATTAGTCTATTTATTTTATTTAATCGCATTAAATTGTTTAAAATTATATCGTTTTCAATTTTCCATTGTTTTTTTCATTTAGCAATTTGATGTGACAATTTTTTATTAATATAATCGATGAGTGATCAATAAAAGTGGGGTATCTTGTGTATCTTTATTACTACTACTTTTATTACTACTATGATAAATGAATAAAACTGACATCACTAACGCTCTGACTTCGGCGTGCGATCGTCTCATTAGTTTTTCTACACAAAAATAGAATTTACAAATTGCATAAATAGTGCATTTTTCAAAAAACTAGGATTTCAAAATCAAAATACAGTTGAAAATATTTGTTCACCTTACGATGTGCAACTTTGTACCACTCTGAACAGTACAAAATGAACATTTGCAATCAATGTGCAGTTTATTGAATGGATTACATTTACATAGTTGACATGCCAGATGAATGATATAACAACTTTTTTTTCGTTGTCTGCCCTTTTGATCAAATTGATTATATATTATTTATAATTATGTTACAGACACGCACAGGGTAAGAAGCAATTTTATTGCTGATAGGAAAATGTTGCAACCTTGCCTTTGTCTTATTGGCATGATAAATATCAAAAATGGTAACAATAATGATTGACATTAATCTTTGTAGCAACCAAAAAGGAAGAAAAAAAAGTTGATTCGAAGATGCATGAGAATGGTGTTATCATGAAGAGTAAGAGTGAGGCACTTTTGAACAAGTAAATGGCATTAAATAAGCATTGCTACCAAATCAGAATGTAATGAGTAAAAATCAAGATTTTGATTGTAAGATGAAAATGAAGAGCATGGAAGAGTAAAAATAGACAGAGAGAATGTTTATTGATGATTGACAAGTAGGAAGTCGTCAAGTTATTAGAGAGAGAGAGAGATAGAGATAGAATGATGAGAATGATGAGAATGAAAGACAAAGAAGAATATGACTTTGAATCTTCTCTTTATTTTGCCTTTTGATTTGTTCCTTATGAAGACGCAAATGGTGAAAAATAAATGATTGAGAGGAAGTCACACAATTTTCAGCTTCATTGGAATCTCAAATAATATATATTTTTATCTGTGATAGCTAAACATCTTTATCATGATTGAGAATCACTCAAATTCAGATCACGATTAGTTTTTTTCTCTTTTAAGTAAATTCTCATGTCAACAGAGAGAACTTCATATTCGTAGCTGTTAGCTATTCGCAATACTCTATTCCAATGGACCGGTGAATATGAGAATCAAGATAATCTTTGCTTTATCATTCACTAAGTTACTGACCCCTGATGGTTACCAATATTTCACTGACCAATTTCCTGCTTCCGCCGTTTGACCATCAAATCTTTATCAACTCAACTTTTATTCAGATTCTTCTTGATAGATGCAAAGAGTGAATCAACTTTACAAATGAACATCTCAAAGAGCAATTTTAATGACTAAACAATTGTCTCCATTTATGAAAGTTCATTATCAGTCAATGAATTTGAAGAGTTTAAAGACTTTTGATTAATTAAATAGTCGAGTGTAACGAGTTAATTAGGGCTTTAGACAAGAGTCGTTTGCTAATGAAAGTGATTCTTATGATTGGATAAATGAATTACAATGTTGGAGGGAAAAGGTTTTGATGAGGATTAAACGAGGAAGGAAGCAAATTGTAAAAGATTTAATCTGTTGTTGTTCAACATTCAACTGGAAATTAGTTTGGCTTCGCAAGGGACAACAGCATTCCCCTGTTAACTGAATAAAATGAGAAAATGTATCAATATTGAAGCATTTTGTTAACCAACCACAGCAGTAATTTTGTACGTTTGGGCTTGATTGGCAGCTTGATAAATGTTGGATAAAATGATAAATATTTTTTGTTTCACTGTAAAGAAATAATAAAAGAGAAAAGAGAAAAGAGAGAAAAAATAAAGCAAAAGCTTTCCTCTTTTATGAGGAATTAACCATTTTTATATAACACCACAGGTAAGTGATGCACACTGTACATAAGGCTCGACTTTTCTCTTGCCTTTTCCCTCACTCGAATTAGAATCTGTCAAATAAAGATTTTACTTTTTTCTTCTTCTGTTTACTTTGGTTGGATTGCGTCTTCATTGGGTGATGATATTGATTACAAGAAAATGTCACCTAATCTTGTTCATTCATTTTCAATTGAAATCCATTTGGTAAAATGGTCAACCATTAATTATTGATAATTTTTTTTGTCATTTTTTCTTCTCGCAACTTTCATCATGTCAAGGCTTAGATTATGATATGGATTAACTGGCAAAGATTAACACATCAAGGCTGTTTGTCCAGTGAAGAGTCTTAAGTGGCTTAAGGTTTAACCAACATTTTTCCTGACAACAGTTAATGAAAATGAGTAAATTCAATTGCTGCTAAATTGTCAAAATTGTCATTTAAAGTAAACTAAAGATTTGTTGAAAAGCAAAATGCTCGATACAAATTATTCGTTAATCGATTCATATCAGTTATCGAAAGCTATCTCGTGTATCTTCTGATAGTCTTTATTGCTATCGGTTCATTTTGTTAGGTTGACTTTACTTTTAACAAGTAAACCTTTTGCTTGAAAGATGTAAATAACTATGAATTGATGATTGAAAGTAATCAAGTAAAATTGGATTTAATGTACTGATTAGCAAATGAAAAGGTAAACATTGTATTAAAAGTTTTCAACGGTATAAATGGATTAAGAGGTGAAAGTGAATAAACTAATTTGATGGTGTAAAAATGTAGAGATGAAGATTGATCTGAAAGGGCCACTTAATTTGATTGGGTCAATTTAATCTGTAAAGCTTAATAGGCGCAAAATGATAATGACAAAGGACTGGGAAGAAGGTGCTTTGAAGGGAAAAGGATATAAAATATAAAGGGTAATTGGAAGACTAAAAGAGTATCGATTAGACAATGAAATTGGGAGAAGCTTTTCAAACGTCTTGGACTTTATCATCAATGAATATATTGATCAACGTTTATTGCTTCATTGGGACTGATTTATATTGATTTGACTAGGCGTAAAACATTTACCAGTTAACTGATTAAGAATGATTAAGATGCTTCCAAAGAAGAAGTCAAACAAACCAATTCCTGATTAAAATACCTTACCATTAAAAGTCATCATTATTCATCAAAAATTTTCTCATAAAATGTTGAAATTGAACTTTTCGATTAATCTGAAGCAAAAAGTTTTCTTCCAACTTGAAGCTCTACTTAGTAAGCTGGATAAGTTGGGTTGCTGGTCGGTGCGCTTAAGATGATAGCTCTTATCCTTTTAAAGGGCTGAATGTTAAGTTAGCTTAGGTTGCACAAGTCTGGTTTTGACAAAACTCGTTTGTTTTCTAATGATGAAAGATGTCGACTTGTAACAAACATTGGAAAGTGCGAAAAGTTGCGATTCTAGAAAATGATCTTCGATCGTTCTTTAAAGTTCAAGCAACTGAGTGACCTGAGTGACCTGAATGACCTTGAATATGACAGTGAATATTGCACTTCATTATGAGCTTATGAAGTTGCTCAAGATTTTTGACTTCGAGGAATAGCTTATAACCACTTGATTGATTGAGATGGATCAAGTTTTTAGTGGATTTAGGCGATAGTGTTAATGAAGCTGTGCAATTTAGTTGAGCTCAACTTTGAAATATGAGTTCAGCATTCATCTAGATTTTTGCTTTCATTGAATTTATTTTCATTTTATCATCAGTTTATTAACCTGAATTTTTTAAATGAAAATAAATGTTTCTGGCAAAACTATAATTCACAATTAACTAGCATTTCTGTTTGTCCACTTTCATGGACTTTCCATGAAATCTGTAGAAGTGTTAATACATGATATTAGTTTGATTCATTTACAGCAATCTATTTCTCACTAGGTGCTTTCACACTGAACTCAAAGTGTTTCATCATTTAAATTCAAAAAGGAAAAGTAAATTTCATTGTTCGCAGTTGCTTCATGTAATAACATTGAAATCATTTCTACCTCATTTCTCAGTTGGAAATGAACACAAAAATATTGACATTTTTCTCGACTTTTATCATGATAAGTGCACCAAACCTTTGATACTTTGTTTTATTCATCAAAAGGAAAAAAATGTTTTCCAGAAAAAAAACTCTTTGATAATAAAGCACCAGAATTCATGTTCAAGAATGCAAAAGTGAAAAGTTGAAATTGATAAGCCAATAAATTGCAACATGAGAATGAACGGAAAGAGAAAAGGAATATTTACATTTTCTTCATTTTTCATTTGTAATCATGTTTTACCATCAATACAAAGTTCTGGTTGATAAAGGTGAGCACATTGTGCCTCATGAAGACTAACAAATAACTGTAAATGCATGATGAGATTGAATGAAAAAGAGAAAAAACGAAGCATCAGTTTCATGGTAAATCTCATGGAAAAGAAGCATATACTTTAGATGTTGTTTTATCCCATTCTGATATCATGAAAGAGAAAAGTATCAAAGTTCCAATAGGATATGATTTAGATGCGTCACGTGCCGAATCAGAATAATTCAAGATGGATTTGGATGAATCTTTTTTTCTTCATTCTCAGTGTGACTTTATCTGCCCATTGATTGTCATGAGTTTAATATCATGAAACATTGGAAAATGTTGAAGGCAAACGTCGAATGAGAAAAGTCGATTTTTATAAATCAGTTTTTTCTCTTTTCTCAACTATTCAGAGAAAAGAAACTTTTTTCTTCTTCTTTTGACAGCTTTTCGTTTACTTTTCAACCAACTCGACATAAGTCACTTTTTGCTTTTGTTAGTGAATTATTCAGTATTTATTTTGTATTCATTTTCATTACAATCTTTCAACTCATCAAAAATTGAAACATAAATGGATTGAATAGTAACCACAGGATAGTATCATGTAAATGATAGGCAAAACTTGCAAAGATTATCAGCTTATGTGGGTCAATAATCTGGATTCATAAATAGAAGAAAGAAATTTGAGATTTCCCGGAAACTCTCAAGTCTGAGAAAACTTGAGGTCAAAGGAAAGTAAACTGTTGAATGAAAACAAAGATTCAAATTACAAGCAATTTTAATGAAATCAATTGATTGGAAAATGCCTCAAAATGAAAACTCGAAAAACAATATTCACTATTGAGTTCATAAAGAGTTTAAGAGAATCATATTGATTGAAAGGAGAATTTTGATTTTCGACAAAATTCATGTTAACAAACTATCTTTTAGTTTACTTTTATTGCTCAGTTGCTTATCGTGATGGAATAATGGAATGAATTGAATTTTTTCATTGATAAATATTGAATGGACCATTGAGAATGGCTGTAAAAAGCAACAGTCGAGTGATGATACAAAGGGATAAAAATGAATTCTCGAGTTTCCATTTCATCCAACACTTTCAACCTTTTGGCTTGCTATTTTTACTCATGACTATCATCATCGTCTTATCACTTTATCCTTAAATTGAACGCAAGATAGACGAATGATCATTAGGAATGATCATTTTTGTTACACTTTTAAATGAAGATTGATCATCATGCAACCATTTCGAAAACCTTTATAACCTTTTCCTCGACTCATGATGAAGCTTAACCACGTTTTTACTGGCAACAATTGATGGTTCAAAAATTTTGCCCAATTACAATTATTACCATAATTATGATAGGTTTTTGGTGAGAAGAAACAAAAATTGTTCATTAATCAAGAAGAAAAAGCGATTTAACCAACTTTACAATCAACTTTAAGATTATCGATTGAAAAGGAATGAGAGGAAAAAAAAGAGATTTGTAATGAAATGGTAAAAAGTTGAATGTAATTTAGCTCATTATTGTTGTTCGCATTTGCTGTTGCATTTTTATTAACATGAGTCTTGTGGGTTATTTTGTGGGGTAAACAGACTCACAGATTACTGTATGAGCAAGTCTGTCCATGAGCAAGGAAAAACAGAAAACATGAAAATAGTAAATAAAAGCATTTCTCTTTTGGCTCATTACCTTTCAAATACACTTGAACAATCTCTTTATAACATTACATGTTGAACCAAAATCGCAAATTCATACTGAGCAATGAAATCTTATTCAAGAGCAGCGAGCAACACAAAAAGTGGTTCAAACAAAAATCTAATTACAATGAATGGAGAGAGAGAGTGAAAAAAAAGGTTAAAGAAAATGTAAGTTGAGTAAAAAAAAGTTGCACAAAAACAATTCTCGAAACCAATTGAACAATTCAATTAAAGTGAAACTATTCACCTTTAATCACCAAACCATTGGGATAATTATAATGAGCCAACATGTTGAAACAAATGAAAACATTGAACAACTAATTTGATTGGAAAAGATGAACATCTCAATTGGCAGTTAATGTTTCGAGACACTTCGTCTAAGGCCGAGACAACAATCATTTTCATACTTAACAAGCTAACCAGCTAAGTGACTCAAGTAGCATCAAAGGACTGTGCAAGTGACTTGATCAGAGTAAAGTGAAGGTTTGATTTTTAAGAGTTTTTTTGTTTCGAGTTTTGAATGTTTTTTGTAAAGTGAAAAATTGGATAAATGTTGATGTAATTAGAAGTATATTTTGTTTCGTTTGATAAATTGTTTATCAGTGCTTCTGCCTCTCATCATTTCATCTGTTTACCATGAAAAAGAAATGAATTTTTTTCCATTTGACATCGTTTAAGGGAAGATGATAACCACTGATGTTCACTCAAAAATAGACGAATCTCTTTTTCTTCTCTTCTTTTTTTCTTCTTCTTGTTCATCTGTTCAATTGATGGAAACCATGTGAATCATTTCATCAACCATGCCAAATTTATTCTCTACTTTGATTGAATATTGGAAAATTTAGAACACAAGAAACATGGAGAATGCATGATGAAGAGTAGAGATTATTCAATCTGGAAAGATGAATGGAAAATGAAAATTTTTCCCTTTATTCCTCGAGAATTAAACTGGGAGTAAAATTGTGAGTTGAACTTTTAAATCTTATCGTTCAAAGTATTTTCTTCATTGGAATTTGTGTTCAACAAATATCATGAGCAACTCATACAAACTCTGACTTGGAATTTTAAACAGTTTAAAGTTAATTTATCAAAAGAATAGAGTAAACAAGAATTTGAAATGAAAAACGTTGAAGAGGCAACTGTAAATATTGAAACAATGAGCCAGAATTGATCATTATTTATTCAAATCAATGATTAACTTGAACAGTTCAACTCGTTGCATCGTTAGTTCAATATCAATAAGTTTCAATATTAGATTATAAAGAGAGTTCATTTGAAGAAGAAGAAGAAGAAAACAAATTGTTCTTACATTTGATAATTAAATTGAGAATGAAATTGAATCAACTCAATTACATGAATAATTGTGTTGATGTTGATTAAATTTGCGATCTACAATTGAAAACAAGTAAACATTTACTTTGAAATAATTATCCAACAATGAGATTCGATAGACTTTAATGAGGCAAAATTAAATCGAATCAAATTAATTGCCTTTCATTATTGCAAGAGTCAGGTAAAAAGTGATCAAGTTAACAGTGCAATTAAAAGTTGGCCAAAAATTTAAAGTAAAATGTTGAGAGCAATAAAGATGCTCTGCCATTGTAAATTGCCTCGAGTTTTGACTGCACTTTTTTTTAATGGGCAAAGTTAATGTGAGCTGGCAATTTGGGTAAATTATGTTTTCCACTGTTAATTATCCTTGAAGGTGAAAGTTTAACAGTTTAACGGCTGTCAACAATGTAAACAAATTAAACTGTTAACAATGTTTGCTTGTTTGCTTCACACTGTAACTAGGCTTTGAACAGATGATGAAGCGACCCAATCAGTTGCTCTTGTTGGCATCAAGTTTACTCAGCCTTTAGCTTCTGTCATGTTCAACACATCAACCGATCCACTCACCATTAGTCACTTTGGCTGAGGATAAACAGTACTGGTAACAGTCGGTACAATGTTAAACATTTGCGTTTGTTGTCAACCTGAATCATCGAGTAAACCTTTTTCTAGTTTCACTTTCTGAAGTTTACCAGGATAGTCTGGGTCAACAAGTTGTCCCACCATGTCAACATATTGCATATGATTTTAGGTTCAATTAAAAAAATGTTTAGATTTTAGGGAAAAGAAATGCTCTTTGGTGGCTTTTAATGCAAGTCTTTAGATGTTGATGAGGAATCATGAGAAGAGAGGATAAATTTTTAATGAACTGACGTTAAGAATAAACTTGATGTTTCAAGTGGTCAACAGATTTTCAGATAACAATGGAATTTTGTTTTACTAATGATAACCATCATGATGATGTTGAGGTATGCATGGTTAATGTAGACAGAAAAATTTCATTTTTCACTTTTAATCGTTTTCCCTCAGATCTCAATCTTGCCAGAGAAGTTGGCAAAAGGTTGTTTTGAGGAACCAGAAAAACAATTAGAAAAGTCAATGATTTAGTGTTTTCTTGTTGACACATTTTCTGGTAAATATTGTGGTTAATATCAGTAAATTGATTTCACTTTTCACAGTTCAACTCAGGTGATACAAATAAATTGGTTGGTAAAAGGTAAACACGAAACAAAGAGACCATTAATTTGCATAACTATGGAATCAAGGTAGAGTTTGATTGATGGTTTTCCGTTGAATAGTTAACTGATAATCAACTTGGTTAAATAGGTTAAATGTAATAATGGTGTCAACATATGAAAATATTCAACAATTTTCACTGACTTTTATTAATGAACATACATGAATACACAAATGTGGTTACATTGAATCTTGATCCAATCTCGACCCTTTTGATTACATGTGGATTAACATTGAAATTGACTGAAATTGGTTGAAAATTACATCAACTTACCGTTATTAAATGTCATATGTAAGTGAATGTTGATTTGAAATGCAAATGGAATCGTGTGTTGAGTAGAAAATGTTTTTATTTTTTGATGATTTAAACAATCAATTGATTATCCAATGGACAATAAAAGTTGATTTAATGTTCATCATGATTAAAAATGTACAAAAAGTAATGTTCGTTTTCACTGGTTTCGTCCAACATGACGAAATTTTTCTGTACAAATGACGTTAGTTTGGTTAAAAACAATCAGTACAATGATGGTTATGATATTGATGATAATGATGTCCAACTAATGATGATAACAAAGTGAAAACGAAAAGTTTATCCTGAAAACTGAGCAATAAAGTTTTAGAGGAACTCATGGAGTCATGTTGCTAAACCAATTTGAACTCAACTACTGAGAACCTATCAAAAGCAGTTGCGTCAACAAAAATTACATTGAGCTTCACATCACCATCTAGTGAAGTGAATATCAACCAAGACCAAATTTAGTTTCGCTTCAATTTTATCTTCAATTTACAGATCTTCTGAAAATGGAGCAAAAAAACGTTCCATAAATCAAATGGAATCGAATCTGAGAATGAATTATGAATTTAGTTTGTGTCGCTAATCATCATGACCCAATGTTGATCTATTTTATTTCGACTTCAAACTAAGTTGAACCTTTGTTACATTCACAATCGAGACTTTGAGCTTGATGTTGATGTCGATGATACATTTGGTAAAACTTTTGTAGTTGAATCAAACGTGAAAGACGGAGTACTCAGAGTAAAAGATCGATATCTTTCAGAGACAAATTTTCTGACTCTCTTCGCCTTTTTAGATGCAAAAAACTTATTCAAACGCTGCTTTTTGTGGACGAAACAAGCTATTGCTATTACTGAATTGAAAAGTAAAGTCAAAATCAATATCAGGAGTATGATTAATGTATGATCTTCATTGAGCAATTCGGGGACAAAAATATCAACCATATCAGTGGAAACAGCACTAATCGTTGCAGTATCTGCAAACAAATCCATATCACTGATTAGACTAACATCGACCGGGAATTTGCCCGACTTGAGTATATTCAAAGAGCAATAAATGTACAATTCATCCATTGTGATGTTGGTGCAATTATTATAACCAGCTGTGATAACTAGAGACGCATTTGAATCTTTCGGCAGTTCTTCATCTAATTCTATTGTTAGAGTTGTAGGTGCTGTTAAGTTGAATGTTAAAGGTGAAATTGAACTGATTTTAAAACATTTGTTGACTGTTAGTTCAGTATTTTTTTTAGTTTGATTATCCCGCATACAATCTGAGTTGGACCAAATGCAATCATAATAGAGACCATACATGATACATTTGGTGCAACTGATGAGATTTCTACATGGATCAACAAACGGGTGGTACAAGACTTTATTTGTGTCTTTAGTGACATAAAATAGACTTGAAGTTTTGTAATTCAAATAGGCATGCAAATGTATTCCATCTGCCAAGGTTTGCTTATCAATTGTGTCGTCGTCACATTTGTCATAACGACAGACTGTGAATATAGCATTATACATTGAAGTGAAAAATTTATATCTCTCATAAAAAGGATATGGAATAGCAAAGGTCTCAATATTTACAATATGTTCTTCCAAGGTATAAGGAAAAGTGTTATCACCCGTAACTTGTATATCGAAAGAAGTTGAAGGAACAATATTTTCCTTGGTTGAACAACTTTCATAAGAAGTCTTTGTACATTTACCAACTTCTGATCTTAAATGGTGCCGTAATAAAGTGACATCATTGGATTCGTATTCACCCGAGGCACATCTCCTTGCAATCATGTCAAACTTGAGTATAAAATTTTCAGCACGACCAGTTTGATGTATGATGTCTTCACCAGGCTTTCCCTTTGTTATCATCATGCGTTGACGGGGGCCAATCAAACGAGAATATGCGAAATCGAAAACAATATTCATTTCGAGACCTGTGTAATCAGTGAAAGCGTAATGAACTTCAATTGCACTTGATATTAGTTCACTTCCTTTATTAAGACATAATCGTATTATCGATGCTTCTACAATATCCTTTTTTGCTTTTTCTTCCAAAATAACGCGATTCATCAAAAGGTACAATTTATTTTCATGATGAAAATAATCTGTCATTTTCCATTTTTTAATGAACTTCCAATCATCATCTTTAAGCATAGGTAAGTATCGAATCACAGAAACCTTTTCATTTTGATCATCGAAATGCAACAATTCAATATAATTCCATTTAGGAACTGGTTCAGTTAAATTTGGATTTAATATTGTTGGAACGTGGAGAGCTTCATTATCACCGAAAGCTATTATTGGACTATTTAGTTTACCAGTAAATTCCATATCTTTGATTTTCTCTTGATTAATCAGAATATATGGTTTATTGTTATGGACGAACATTAATCGATTTCTTTTTAGATTGACTACTTTCCAATTGAAGATGTCGGACACATTAACCACACTAAAAGGAATGTCAACAGTTATTGTCTCACCAGCCAAATAAATACCATAAGTTGTTGGATATTGAGGGTTTATCAAGAAAACATTGTTTAGTGTTTTGTGATAGGCGCGTGAATTGTGTTTCGGTGTACGGAAGGAATGCACAATCTGAATCAAAAGACAAAGTTTAAAGATCCTTGAAATAACCATTGAATTTTATGGTAATAAGTCGAAAAAGCTGGCAATATCGAAGGATATTGATAAAAATTGCCTGTTGTCAGACTTGGAGAGGAATATGAGTGCACGTAAGTATCCATAATAAACTAAATTAGCAAATAGGAATTATATAACGAAGTTGTGTGTAGGATCAAAGAGCATGCGCATCGTCCGACCATGTCAACATATTGCATTTGATTTTTAAGTTCAATTAATGCATAGTTAATGTAGACAGAAAAATTTCAATTTTCACTTTTAATCGTTTTCCCTCAGATCTCACTCTTGCAACAGGTTGTTTTGAGGAACCAGAAAAACAATTAGAAAAGTCAATGATTTAGTGTTTTCTTTTTAACACATTTTCTGGTAAATATTGTGGTTAACATTAGTAAATTAATTTCACCTTTCACAATTTTTATGGACAATAAAAGTTGATCTAATGTTCATCATGATTGTACAAAAGAAATGTTTGTTTTCACTGGTTTCGTCCAACATGACGATTTTTTTCTGTACAAATGACGTTTGTTTGGTTTAAAACAATCAGCACAATGATGGTTATGATATTGATGATAATGATGTCCAACTAATGATGAAAACAAAGTGAAAACGAAAAGTTTATCCTGAAAACTAAGCAATAAAGTGTTAGAGAAACTCATGGAGTCATGTTGTTCAACCAATTAAGCTCAACTACTGAGAACCTATCAAAAGCAGTTGCGTCAACAAAAATTACATTGAGCTTCACTTCACCATCTAGTGAAGTGAATATCAACCAAGACCAAGTTTAGAGTAGCGGTCAAAAAAACTGACAGTCTTACGTTCAAATTGAGATTTCGGATCAGGTGATGAATCGGAACCGAAAATTTTTTTTTTGCATTTTACAGACCAGACCATAGGGAATCAATAGACAAATAAATTAAGATGCACAATTTTTATAATTGGCCATTTAATCAATTTTAATTTCAATCATCATTTTTAAGAAAATTACATAGAAATATAATATCATTAGATTTTATAACTTTCCTCATAAATTCAGCCAAACAGAATTCATGAGTGTCTTGACGTTGATAGAGTTCATACAAAATATCAATTTTAATGAATCATTGTTCAGCAAACATCATAAAACTTATTGATTGAGTTTCAAATTATTTGATTAATCGCTGACTGAGTTACGATCAATTGGTTGACTGTCTTTTTTGAGTTTTTTTGAACCCTGAAAGAATCGGTGGACGGAGTGTTGAAGCTGAAAGTGTTTATTAGTACACCGGGATGGGTTTACAATATGGGGTTGATTTAAAGCACAATACAATATTTTAATGTTACGCAGACCGTTACTATGTCAAGAGGTACAATAATAGTTAAACTCATGGAGAAGGTAACAATATGTAAGGTAAGGTGACCACCGGAGCCCGGCTTGGACTCTATCGATGGTTTTGGAGTGTAAAGAAAGGAAAACTAGGAACCTTATAATTGACTAGCGAGGTTTCAATCCTTTTATACTAATTTTGAACTACCGCTCACTCGAATCAAACTGGCTCACTTTATAACTAAAAATGACCAAAAGCAATAAATCATATTAGTGATGACAACTTATTTTGATAAATTTGTCTTAAAGAAAAGGTGTCAAAAAGATTGATAGGTGCAAAATTTAAGTTTTAATTGAAATCAATAAATTGATTTATTAATGCAATAAAAATAGAGTAAAAAATTTCGACAACTTGCATGTTTTCGTGAAAATTGGTCTTTCGACCTCAATTAACTCGTGATCCGAAAGTTTCCGAAACGGGAGACGTTAACACTATACATAATTTTTTGTGCTCTATCGAATGCATATGGTCTCGTCCCGAAATTATTGAGACACCTGGGACACCTCCCTCGTTAGGAAACCCATTATTGAAGAATAGTGCTCTTAGATTCTGTGTAAGTAAAACAAAGTGGGTGACTCGTCGCATGATTAACCAAGCTGGCGGTCGATCTGGTGCTAGATTATAAAGATATGGTTAATCGAGGAGTGCTTCATTAGGTTTATAAGTGGGCTTCATTCTAAAAAAAATGAGAAATAAAATCAGGTTAGGCGTGAATATTTTCACAGGGGTCAGTATTTTCTGAATCCCAAAATTCTTGGAACATGCGATAAGGGAAAATAGGTAGGTTTGCGGTACGGAGCGCCATGTAATCTAGAATAGATTCGTATAAACGTTTGCATTTTCATAAATATCTTCTTGCTAATCGTCTACTGCCTTGCTCTGCAGCCCTGTAACGTACAGCGTGCTCTCGGATTAAGCAAAGTATTAACATGGCTGCAGAGCAAGGCAAACCCTACTGTAGTTTCGATCGTATTGCATCTTCACAGATCTTCTGAAAACGGAGCAGAAAAATGTTTGAAATCGAATGCAATCGAATCTGAAAATGAATAAAAAAATTGCCAAGTGTCACTAATCACAATAGTAGTTAAAAAGTACGATGTTCCTACCGTTTTGCTGAGGGGCTTTCAACCAGGGTACTTCCTACCAAAACAAAGTTAGGAAATTAGATCATTATGCTAAAATGTAAACAAACATTGAAACTCATTAATTCAATCAGATAAGATGATTAACTTAAACAAGCAAAAACAAACATGCAACAACAACAATTAACTTAACTATGGTAATTAAAATTTTTACTATGTTAATTAAAACCAATGGTTGTTAACAATGTTAAGCCCAACCAAACCAAATTTAACAATCGAGTAGAGATAAGATTGAGTAAAGATAAGTGCAATGAATTCTTAAGTTTTAATATAATGCTTCCTTCTCTATAATTTTGGCTTTCTTTTCTCTTTCTTTTTGTCATCAAATGAAACTGAATCAAAAAGACTCAACAGCCAGTCCGGTTTACCTTTTTTCTCTTGCTCTCCCGCTCTACTTTTTATCCTCATACAAATAAATAGTAAAGCAAAGTGAGCAAAATTGTTGCTGACTATACGTTTAATTTTCTTCAAGTTAATATTAAAAAACAGTACAAGTTTTTTTCGATTTGATTCATTATTTTTTAATTGTATTCACCACTCTCATCACTTATTTGACCATCATTAATTGAATTATGATACATGTTCATCACCAAGTTGTTGACCTGACCTGCCAATGAGTTTAACCGGATGGATTGTGCTCGAAAGTGATTCATTAAGGACCAGTTCATCTCAGTTAATGAATCAAACCGGTTGATCATATGCTTGAAAATTCGTCAAACATCCCCACACAATCGGTCATCAATATCATTGTGGGTATTAGTTGAGACAATTAGTCTCTCCATCATCATAATTATACGATTTATGTCATCGGACTGAGGGTTCGGTGGAGGTGGAGGAGGTGAAGGACCAAGAACCGAATTACAAACAAGACTTACTTTATCATCGAGGCCAATCTCGCTTGCATCATCAGATGAACCTGAAATTGATGAGGAAGAGTAAGTCATTGAGGATGCTGTTGATGAGGCTGAATCGATGCTGATCTCTGTTGACTCATAATCCGTGATCACTCTTATTACTCTGTCGAAAAACTCTTCACACTCACTCAACTCACTTTCACAATGGACATTTCGTGTGACAATGTCAACGAGCCGCCATAGTTGGTTCATAACCGTTGTTTGGATTAACACATGATTGAAATTAGCTGTAAACTTTCACTTTAACTAAAATTAAAAAGACTAGTACTAATAACTATGATTGATTAAATGAATAAGTTTACATAGCTAGGTTTTCATTAACTTATCTGATATAGTATTTTACATAAGCTTGAATGAACATAGTACTGAATGTTAAAAATATTTAATTTGTTATTCTTATCTGATTAAATTGGTAGAAACTTTTCAACAGAAAAAATCATGATAAAATCAATAGCTATGGCTTAGGTTAACTTATCTTATCTGATTAATTTAATTGCTGTTAATGTTTACATTAATCACTTACAGGTAACCATTAGACCAGGTTAATTGTTTTCTTATCTTATCTCATCTAATTAATGAGCTTCAAATGTTAGTTTGCACATTAAAAGTTTGATCTTAATAGATAATTTTGTTTTGGTAGAAAGTACCCTGGTCGAAAGTCCCCTAGCAAAACGGTGGGAACATCGTACTTTTTAACTACTCACAATGATTCGATTTCAGCGTTTATTCGAATTATGATATAAAATTGCGTTTCATTAGTGAATCATGTTTTCAAAATAGTTTCATGTGTAAATTGCATGCTCTATTTCTAAGGTGTGAATATCATTTTCCTAATTAAAATAATATTTTTCATTAGACTTAATCTTCCCCTTGTAATCAATATCACAATCAATAACAAAATGATTAAGTTATTTTTAATGAAATTTAATTGAAAAGTCGACATTTTCTGTTTCAACATTTTTGAGTGAAAAGGACCAAATAGGATAAACTGACTGTAAAGGTAGATCAGTGATGCTATCATTATGAGTGATTCGATATTTATTGATTGGTAAAGAAAGTAGAATATTACCGTTTTAAATTGCAAACGATTTTTATCTATTCTTGACTTAATGTATTTTATTGTATTGCATCCTTTAACAGTGAATGTCAAGTCATATCTCAGAATAAACTCGGTCAAGGAATTCACTTTTCCTTTTCAACACTAAAAGTGTGCCAATGTTGCAATAATGCTCTCTTTTTCAGTGCAGAATACAGTCGACATTGAAAAGCCGATTCAACCGTCGAGTATTTTGTCTCAATCCATTTTGCGGAAAAGTGCATCAAAACGCATTATTCATTTAGCGATTTCACTCGGCTTCATGCTGAGATCTTTCATTATTTATTATGATTTGACGATTGAAGATGGCATCATCAAAGCTTCGAGCAATCTTAGCAAATATTATGCGATTTGGAAGCTTATTTATTCATTTGTTTTTCCTTGTTCTTTGATCGCATTGATATTCAATTCCAATCATTACATTGAATTCCTAAATATTTGGACAAATATTGTTCATCGCAATGAAAACATTATTAATGCGTACATAACTTCGAACAGGAAATTCATTTACAGAATTATATTAATGGCGTTCATTTACGAGGCAGCAGTGAATGTTATTCAACTCATTCAACTTGTTGACATGATAACTCGAAACAACTTTTCGATGTACTTTCAAGTTATACGAATTGGGAGTCAGGTTTTAGTGTCGATCTCGATAGTATTTGGATGGTCACTATTTGTGTATTTCATCCTCGAAACTTGTATTTACATTCATTCAACGTTTATCCTTATTGATAATCATTTCGACAACAAGAAACACAATCAATTGGACTCCAATAATATTGAACAGATTATATTAGCTCGTAGCACTTATTCTGAATCCATCAAGCTCATTAGTTGTGCTGAAAAATTACTTTCTTTTCTGATAACTGGATTCTACATTTATTATGTTGGTTATTGTCTCGGCATTATCGGACAATTTTCAGTGTCAGAGGGCACATTCATGGATGTCTTAACTGTCATCTTCAGACTGCTTGGTGAAACCATTTATATTGGCTCGATAACGCATTACCTTGTGCACATTAATAAGCTTTCTGATAAAATATTTGAAAAGGTTTATTCTCTGACTTTGAACAGGTCAAGAACAGTTGAGTACAATGATGAGGTAAACAGTTTTTTTATAAATGATAGAATTTCAGATTTGAGCTAATTTGTTTATCTTTAAAGGCTTTAATGTGAATAAATGTTATTGTTTCACTATTCCATTCTTAGATTAATCTGTTTCTACTTCGAGTTGGTCGGAATGATGTTGGATTCCGATTTGCCAATCTGTTCGTTATGACACCTGCTTTTGTCTCTTCTTTGGCCACCATTTCATTGACTTTGGTTTTAACTCTTCCGAGTTTATTGCACTAAAACTGCAACTGTTTCTATTCGTTGATTGTTCAAGTCCTGGAACAGAAATGCGAAACTAATTTCTGAGCTTAACGACGACTCAAAAAAAGTCATAGTCAAAACTCGAGACTTTGATATTAATAGTCAAGAAATGCTCAGCTCGTGCGAGTAGGAGAATGACAATCAACTGAGAAATACAGTGTAGAATCATTTCTCTGATAAACGGGCTTTGATAATAGAATGTGAAACTATAATACAATAGGATGATTGATCGATCTTTGTATTTCGAAGCATAAATTTGTAAATGTAAAATTCACAATACTTTTATAACAAGGTTTGAAGCTCTTTATTTTCTAAGCGGGTCTTCCATTTGCCTGGTTAATTATTGGTCTTTTCAATCAAAAATTACTTTAAATGAATTATGAAACTCTTCGCACAATTTTTCTGAAATCCTTGGATTCGTTAAAATTTTATAAAATCATTTGTCTTGCATTTTAAACTTTATTATCTTGATGATTTTACTTCAAACAACAAACAATTTATAATGCTTATTGCAAATCTTATTAAGATCATTCAACTTATATTATCGATTAAGTATTCATGTTCGTTCAGACCATTTAAACACAATCGATTCACTTATTACAAAGCAGAAAACAATGTTTTCGATGCGACTCCAAGTGGGCGAGAAAAAGTAGATTCTCTTGGTATCTATGTTGCTGGTCAAACAATACATACTGAATTATCACTAGAGGTAATAAACAAATCTGAACTCTGGGACGCGAAAGTAGTCAATCTAAACAAGTATCGATTGATGTTCGTTCAGAAAAATAAACCTCGAATTCTTATTGCTCTAGAAGTTGACATAGATATGACATATTCTGGTGAATTAAGTGATTCAATAATAGCTTTTGGTGATAATGAAGCTCTTCATGTTCCAACAATATCCAATCCAAGTTTAACTAAACCAGTTCCTGAATGGAATTATATTGAATTGTTGTATTTCGATGATCAAAATGGAAAGGTTTCTGTGAAGCGATCTTTACCTTGGCTTAAAGATGATTGGAAGTTCATTAAGGAATGGAAAATGATGGATTATATCCATTTTGACGATAAATTGTATCTTCTTATAAAGCGAAGTATATGGAATGAAAAGACCACGAATGTTACTCAAGAGATAGCAATAATACGATTGTGTCTCGACAAAGGAAGTGAACTTATTTCAAGTGCAATTGAGATTCGTTATAATCGACCAGAATTTCAAAATGATCAGATTACTGAAGCAATTTTCATTTGCGTAGCGTATTATGTACCCGAAAAAATTTTTCTTTTAATAACACACAAAACTGCTAACCAGACATTGGTACATAAGCGATACTTTTTCAATGATTTTGTTTCATTGTTTGACAAAACTGGTAAAGAATGTGCTTCAGGAGCTAATAATTACACCTTAATGCGATACCATTTAAGATCAGAAGTTCGTAGTTGCCAAAAAACTAATTATAAAAGTTGTTCTTCTAATGAGAATATTGTACCTTCAGTTGAGCTCGATTTCGACCAAATATTGGAGTATCATTTTATCTTTGCTTATGGAAACAGTACAAATCCACCAATTGAATTTGCTTATAATAGTACCATCAATGGAACTCATTTTTGTTGGAAAAGGGTGGGAATAAGAGAGTATTGTATGGAAATTCACAGAAACTTCAATAACGATAATTCTATTCAAAATGTTCAAGCTTTCTTTTATGGATATCCCACTGGGACTTTTTTGTTAAGTTATAACAATAAGCGTTACAATGAAAGTCGCCTGTGTGTGCAATACGAGTTTGGACTTTTAGCATGTTATAAAGACGACATAATATCTATGGACGATTATCAACTTCGTACTTATTTTAATCATCGACCATTTGGATTTTTTCGATTTGCTAAAGCTAAAGGTTTAATAGCTAAATTTTTGATCAACCATTGTAACGAATACAACAGTTGTATTCAATGTATGATGTATGGTCTAAATTTTGACTGTATTTGGTCTAATTCAATGTGTATTGATGACGAGAAACACAATGTTACACAAACTGTGAATTATTGCTTCAAAATAACTTCATTTTCACCCTCAATCTTCGACTCTTCATCACCTGAAACTTTAACAATTCAACTCGATAGACCACTGAAATTTAATGCCTCTCATGAGATCTTAGATATCAAAGCTGGTCCTAATAATCATTGCACCGACGTAACACCAAATCACAACGGATCTATTTTCAAGTGCTCTCTGCACTTATCTGAATCGGGTTTATTCATGATCAGTGTTATTCTAAGAAATGATAGATATGCTGATACTATAAGTATGAGTGCTCTATCAACTGAAAAGGTTTATGTTGATGTGCCCGAATTTGTATATTTGCAAATAATCATTTTATTATTTTTAGGTTTACTCTTGATTTCACTCTTATTGATAGTTTATTTAAGGTGCGATAAGGAACAATTAAAAAAATTCAGAACACATACTAATCCAAAAAAGAAACGAGGATTCTTTGAAACGCCAAGTGCTGTAACGCGGGTTCTAGAACAAATATTACCCTCTTACATGAAAACAAAAACCAACTCAACCTTTCGAACTAAACAGTCGAGTAAACTGGTTAAATCAGGAAGCACAATGCCGTCTGTATCTCAAAAATCAAAGATTAAAGTAAAAGTTACTGCAATGAAGGAGAGCAAGATAAAAGTTAAACTTATTCCCACTGGAAAACGCTTAAAAAAATCCGAAGGAAAATTAAGCATGAAAAAATTAAGAAATGATTAAAATAATAGCGATAAAAATTTGATTGTTGATTTACAATAGACTTCACAAACACACTGCTCTACTCTTTGTCAACAATTGTATTTGTCAAAATTGAAGTAATCAAATGCTAATATTCAAAACTGTACTACTATTGCATTTCTGATAATAAAAGTGAACAAACACAAAAATTGAATCTTAATTTATAATTTGAATAGCTCTTTAAACCTTTTCGCCATGACCAACTTGTCTATTCGTTTCAACTCAAATGAACCTAGTTTGGTCAACTAAAGTGGATAGATTTTTATTTAAGGTTAACATTATTTATACTGATTAATGCATTAACAATTTCAAGGAAAGGACGAAAACTATCCGAATTTGCTTGAGAAGTTCTGGCGGGGAGCTCAATTTGCCAAGGGAAATAAATTGAATCTGCTTCGAATTTCGAGGGATTCAAAAAAAGAACGGAAAAATCAAAGCTACCCGTACAAGACTTTTTTTGATGAAAGGCGTTCAAAAATGTTAAAAACTTCAAAAAATGTAAAATTTAGTTTTAAATAAAGATCGAAAATAATTTTGACGTCCTTGCAATGATTAATTGGACCAGCTTTGACAACCAGTTTTTCATAAACCATTTCCAGCTTTTCATTAAGTTCTGTTGAGGATTATAAGATCCTGATTATTGTTGTACATCTAATCGAGATGTTTGCTAATTGTTAAGTTGACTAAAACCATTGTTAAGTATTAGAATCTTGTCTTTAAATGTAAAACTGAATTGAATAATAATTAATGACAATTCAATGATCATTAAGTCAACATCAAAATTTACTTCAGGTTATGGGCTCAGTGTGTTTCTGGTCAGAACTATTTATCTAATTTGGAATTATTTTGGTTCCTTATATTGATATAATTATCTGGAGTTTATTTGTGTCTTTATTGAATATGGAGTCTGAAAATAAGGCTTATAATATTGAGAAGTTGTCAGCCAGTAATTGGTCAAATTGGAAGTTCAAAATGGAACTTATTCTGAAAGATTATGGTTTATTTGACATAGTTACTGGTACTGAAGTTGATTTTTCACTAAGAAGACGAGGTCAGGAAAATTTCAGAAAAAGATCTGATAAGGCATTCCGAACTATTGCTCTTTCAGTTGGTGACCAATATCTTGGACTTATTAGAAAGTCAGAAAGTCCAGCAAATGCTTGGAAAGCTTTATGTGACAATTTTGAACGAACTTGTTTAACAAATCAAATGATATTATGGAAGCGATTTGTTTATTTGAAATACAATAAAAATGAAGATATGCAAACCCATATTAATCGTTTGATTGAGTTGAGATGTCAACTTGAAGCAGTTGGTCATAAAGTGAACCCAATAATGTTGGTAATGGTATTATTATAAAGTTTACCAAAAGAATACGATAGTTTGATCATTGCTCTCGAAACGCAAAAAGATAATATTGATTTCGATTTTGCTTGTAATCGGGTATTGGAAGAATATGAACGTCAGAAGTCTCAGAAAAGTGATGTTCATGATACTGAGTCTATCGCTCTCAACGTTAATAATACAAATAAGAATAAATTCAATGGTTAATGCAATTTCTGTGGAAAAATCGGTCATATGGCTAAACATTGTTACAAGAAGAAGGCACAAATGAAACAAGAGAAGCAATCAAATGATGAAGTAAACAGTAAATGTAATACTGTTGAGGTAGATTGCGAGGCATTATTAGCTTACCAACATATTCAAGAAAATTTTGATTGGGTTATTGATTCTGGTGCCACTAACCATATGTGTCATGTTATTGAATGGTTTATTGATTATAAAACTTGTTGCGATAAAGTGGTAACAATAGCGAATGGAACCCGAGTAAATGTATTAGGTGAAGGCAATGTTATATTCAATGAGCAATCAACTGGTAAAAGGTTGATGATAACTGGTGTTCTTCATGTTCCAGAGCTACATCGAAATTTGTTATCAGTTTCAAAAATGACAGAAAAGGGAGTAAATGTTTTGTTCAAAAATAATGAAGTTAAAGCAATAAGAAATGGAATTGTTGTATTTATTGCTCATAACGAAAATGGTATATTTAAAATAAAAGCAAATTTTGAACAGTACATGAGTTATCATTCTGAACTCAATGATAAAATGATTTGGCACAAAAGATTAGGTCACATTGGTAAAACTGGATTCAGTGTATTAACTAAGAATGGATTGTTACCAGTTAAAGGTGAACTTGATTCAATTTGTAGAAGTTGCATTCTAGGTAAGCAAACGAAACAGCCATTCAAAGCATCTGCTTCTGAGACTAAAGAAGTATTGGAACTAATTCACACTGATATTTGTGGTCCAATGCCAACTGAATCCTTAAATGGTAGTAAATATTTCATTACTTTCATGGACGATTTCAGTCATTATGTTACTGTTTATTTTCTTAAGAAAAGAGAAGAAGCAATTGATGCAATTACCAAATTTGTTGACTTTACATCGAATCAAAAGGGAACTAAGGTGAAACAATGAGAAGTGATGGAGCCAAAGAGTATTTGTCATCTGAAGTTCGCAAATTATTTGATTCGAAGGGTATTAAACATGAGTTAACTTGTCCTTATACACCACAACAGAATGGTAAAGCAGAGAGGTTGAATCGAACACTGCAAGAAATGATGCGCTCAATGTTAATTGAAGCAAAATTAGATCAAGATTTTTGGGCAGAAGCTTGTAATGCAGCAGCTTACTTATTGAATAGACGTCCATCTTCCAGCATCAATAATCAAATCCCATTTGATCTTTGGTTTGGAAAACAGGTTGATTTGAGCAATATCAGAGTATTTGGATGTATTTGCTATGTTTTATCACCGAAAGCACAAAGAAACAAACTTGATCCGAAGTCAAAGGAACAAATTTTCATAGGTTACGATGAGCGATATAAAGGTTATAAAATATATGATCCAATAACACATAGAACATTCATGGCAAGAGATGTTATCTTTGATGAAAATAGATTTTATCAGAATCCATCAGCTAATGAGTCATTAAGTGTTTTGACAAATTTTGAAGCACCGAAAACATATGAAGAGGCAATGGCAAGAAATGACTCTGAGCTTTGGAAAATCGCTTGTGAACAAGAAATGCAGTCATTGAAAGATAAATCCACATGGAAATTGGTTGAAAATGATGGAAAAATGAATTTGATAAACTGTAAATGGGTATTTGATATAAAAACAGATGTCAATGGTAATATTGAAAGGTACAAAGCTCGTCTTGTAGCTAAAGGTTATTCACAAAATCCACATATTGACTATCATGAGACATTTGCTCCTGTGTCTAAGATGACTTCGATAAGAACAGTACTCAAAATTGCGATGATTGAGAAGATGAAAGTCAAACAAATTGACATAAAAACAGCATTTCTCAATGGAACTATTGATGAAGATCTTTACATGAACCAACCACAAGGTTTCGATGATAAAACAGGAAGAGTTTGTAAATTACTCAAGAGTATTTATGGTTTGAAACAAGCTTCCCATTCTTGGAACAAAGAAATTAATCAATTCATATTGAATCTTGGTTTTAAACGTTGTAAATCAGATACGTGCATATATTATCGTAATGAAGATGATGGTAAAACTTTTATTGTACTCTATGTTGATGATCTCGTTATTGCATCAACAAACATTGAGTTCATCGATAAATTCATAGTTGATATTGGTTTGAAATATGAAACAAAGGTAATGAAAACCTTCAACTATTTTCTTGGTATTAATATTGTTTATAATGAAGCTGACAATTCTATTGGTTTGAATCAATCAAAATATATTTCTGAACTACTTGAAAAATTTGGAATGAGTAACAGTAAGAGTGTTAAGACTCCTATTGATTCAAATGTCAAATTAGTCAAAGAGCAGTGTGAATTGGATTCAACATTGAAAATGAAGTATCAACAGCTTGTCGGCTCATTGCATTATTTGGTTACCTGTACGAGACCCGATTTAGCTATTATTACTTGTATTCTTTCTCAATTTAGCTCTGCTCCATCAAACAACCATTATGTTGCAGCGAAGAGAGTTTTACGCTATCTCAAAGGTACTGCAAACTTTGGTATCTTGTTACAAAATGATGAGAAGCAAGAAATTTTTCTTGAAGGTTTTGTTGACGCTGATTGGGGAGGTAACTTTGAAGATAAGCGGTCAGCAACAGGTTATCTATTTTACCTAAATAAGAGTTTAATTTCATGGGTAGCAAAGAAACAACAAACAGTTGCTTTATCATCAACAGAAGCTGAATATATGGCTGAGACTGAAGCAGCAAAAGAAGCTATTTGGCTCAAATCTTTGTTAAAAGAATTAGGTTATGAACCAAAATTACCAATCAAGATCAATTGTGATAACCAAGGAGCGAGCAAACTCGTTAAGAACCCAATATTTCATTCAAGGACTAAACACATAGATATCAGACATCATTTCATTAGAGAAAATATTGAAAATGGTTTAATCAAGTTGGAATATGTTCAAACTGATAAGAATAGAGCTGACATCATGACTAAACCTTTACCTGGACCAAAGTTCAGCTCTTTGGTTAAATTAATATCATATGAGCTCAATTAGATGGACAACAAGAGGGCGTGTTGAGGATTATAAGATCCTGATTATTGTTGTACATCTAATCGAGATGTTTGCTAATTGTTAAGTTGACTAAAACCATTGTTAAGTATTAGAATCTTGTCTTTAAATGTAAAACTGAATTGAATAATAATTAATGACAATTCAATGATCATTAAGTCAACATCAAAATTTACTTCAAGTTCAATAGTTATTGTTGTGGGTACAGATGGATTTATCGGCGAAAGTGAAACTTTGCTGATTTTGATCCAGGCATTTCCCCAGTATGGTCAACACTACTACTTATACTAACAAGGGAAGTATCCCAAGTGGTACGCTCTTTTTCCATTTTTTGGGTTTATATTGTAGAGGATCGAAAATTATTAGACACGTATTTTGGCTTTTTTTTCGCCGGTGCGCGGTTCGTGATGTAGAGCCATTTTAAGTCGCGACAGTCAATTCAATGTAAAGCGTATGGAATATGGAAAACCAGGATTCCGACGAACCCATAC
>NW_015449938.1:1860840-1891285 GCF_000239435.1 Tetranychus urticae | reverse complement strand
TGCTTTCCTTTCCTCTATCTTGTTGTTATCCTGTCCACGTGAAAAACCCCAACAAGAAAAAAGGTTCAAAAATTCGTGGATAATATTACAGAAAGTAAACTGCCAATACAAAATGTAAAGGTCAATCTAATGAAAATAGGAATAACGAAGTATACCAAAGACAAATCCTGTACAATGATATTGATGGTTTTGTAGCATCTCAAGTAGCCAGCAACCCTACTTGGGATTTTTACTTGTTCATCATTAAATTTAGCGTTTACTTCATTTTTGTCTGTCATCGTTGTGACTCCCGGATTTATAAATAATTCGAATTCATTTCACATTCATCTTCATAAAAAACCAAAACACGTGATCGTATAATTTTCGATCCTCTACAATATAATCCAAAAAAAATCGAAAAAGAGCGTACCACTTGGGATACTTCCCTTGTAAGAGTGCAAACGACCACCTAACGCTAACCCTGTAGATTCCAATAATATTAGTTAGATCACTAAAACGAGGATATTCGCCTCGAGTCTTATCAATGCAAAAACTCGAGACTTACGAAATAAATATTAATAGTCAAGAAATGCTCAACTCGTGCGAGTATGAGAATGACAATCAACTAAGCAATAGAATCATTTCTCTGATAGTATAACAAATGCTGTCGTGATCAAGTAAACAAATGAATAACAAGGAAATTGAGAACGCAAGAATATTAAAAATAATAAAATCCCTTTTTTACGAGTAACTTCTTCTTCTATTTATTTTCTAACATAACCATTAACATTGAAAAAGAAGTCAAGAAATTCCTAAAATTTGAACTGAATCATGAATATCTCATATCGAGAACAAGATACACCTTTAACTGGAGTCACATTACTCTTCAGATAATAGAATATGAAACTACAATAGGATGATTGGTTTTTTTGTATTTCGAAGCATAAATTTGTGAATGTTGAATTCACAATACTTTTGTACTAAGCTTTAATGCTATTTATTTTTTAAACGGGTTTTCATTTGCCTAAAACTATAATACATGTATCTCTTCAGTGTCAGAGCACTAAAAATCGAGAATAATCGGTGGCATTTCTTTTCTTTGTAGGAACTAATCGTTCATTGTTAATGCTTGGTCTTTTCTCTCAAAAATTCCTTTTGATAAATTATGAAACTCTTCTCACAATTTATCTGAAATCCTTGGATTCGTTAACACTTTAAGAAATCATCTGTCTTGCATTTTAAATTTATTATCTTCATTTTAATTTAGACAACAAACAATTTATAATGCTTATTGCAAATCTTATTAAGATCATTCAACTTATATTATCGATTAAGTATTCATATTCGTTCAGAGCGTTTAAACACAATCAATTCACTTATTACAAAGTGGTAAACAATGTTTTCGCTGCGACTCCAAGGGAAGGGAAAACAATCGATTTTTATGGTATCTATGTTGCTGGTCAAACAACACATATTAGTTTATCACAAGATGTCTTGAAGAAGTCCGAAATCTTCGACGGGAAAGTAATCAATCTAGACGAGGATCTATTGATGTTCGTTCATAAAAATAAACCTCAAATTCTGATTAAACAAAAGACTATCGAAAATATGACATATTCTGGTGAATTAAGTGATTCAATAATAGCTTTTGGTGATAATGAAGCTCTTCATGTTCCAACAATATTCAATCCAAATTTAACTGAACCAGTTCCTGAATGGAATTATATTGAATTGTTGTATTTCGATGATCAAAATGGAAAGGTTTCTGTGAAGCGATCTTTACCTTGGCTTAAAGATGATTGGAAGTTCATTAAGGAATGGAAAATGATGGATTATATCCATTTCGACGATAAATTGTATCTTCTTATAAAGCGAAGTATTTGGAACGAAATAGCCTCAAACGTTACTCAAGAGATATCAATAATACGATTGTGTCTCGACAAAGGAAGTGAACTTATTTCAAGTGCAATTGAGATTCGTTATAATCGTCCAGAGTTTCAAAATAATCAGATTACTGCGGCTATTTTCATTTGCTTAGCGTATTATAAACCCGAAAAAATTTTTCTTTTAATAACACACAAAACTGCTAACCAGACATTAGTACATAAGCGATACTTTTTCAATGATTTTGTTTCATTGTTTGACAAAACTGGTAAAGAATGTGCTTCAGGTGCTAATAATTACACTTTAATGCGATACCATTTAAGATCAGAAGATCGTAGCTGTCAAAAAACTACTTATAAAAATTGTTCTTCTAATAAGAATACTGTACCTTCAGTTGAGCTCAATTTCGACCAAATATTGGATTATCATTTTATCTTTGCTTATGGAAAGAGTGAAAATCCACCAATTGAATTTGCTTATAATAGTACCATCAATGGAACTCATTTTTGTTGGAAAAGGGTAGGAACAAGAGAGTATTGTATGGAAATTCACAGAAACTTCAATTACGATAATTCTATTCAAAATGTTCAAGCTTTATTTTATGGATTTCCCCCTGGGATGTTCTTGTTAAGTTATAACAATAAGCGTTACAATGAAAGTCGCGTGTGTTTTCAATTAGGGTTTTACTTACGTTTAATATGTTATAAAAGCGATTTTACATATATAGACGATTATCAACTTCATTATTATTTTAATCAGCGACCATTTGGATTTTTTCGAGTTCCTAAAGCTTACAGTGGAATAACTAGATATTTGTACGACCATTGTGACGATTACAACAGTTGTATTCAATGTTTGATGTATGGTCTAAGTTTTGGCTGTATTTGGTCCAAATCAAGATGTGCGCAGAATGAAGACAATTTTACACAAACTGTGAATTATTGCTTTAAAATAACTTCAATTTCACCCTTAATGCTCAACTCTTCATCACCTGAAACTTTAACAATTGAACTTGATAAACCACTGAAAATCACTGATTCTCAAGAGTATTTAGATATCAAAGCTGGTCCACTTAATCATTGCACCAACATCACACGAAATAAATCAATCATCAATTGCTCTATGCGCTTATCTGAATCGGGTAAATTCAAGATTAGTGTTAGTCTACGAAATTATAAATATGCTGATACAACCATTATAAGTGCGCTATCAATTGAAAAGGTTGATATTGTTGCGCCCGAAGTTGATTACGATTATTTGCAAATAATAATTTTATCATTTTTAGGTTTACTCTTGATTTCACTCTTAGTGATAGTTTATGTAAGGTTCAGTAAGGAACAGTTAAAAAAATTCAGAATACGTTCAAAAAAGAAAAGAGGATTCTTTGAAACTTCAAGTGCTGTAACGCGGGTTCGAGCACAAATATTATCCTCTACAATGAACACAATAAACGACTCAACCATTCAAACTAAACCATCGAGTAAACTGGTTAAATCATGGAGCACAATGCCATCTGTATCTCAACAATTGTATCTATCGAAATTAAAGTAATCATCAAATGCTACAATTTTGATTTATACTTAAATTGAAGAATTCATTTAGGATGTTTGTTCATCGCAGCTCAATCAGGATCAATAATTATGTCAATATTGATGAATGATTATAATAAAAAGACTGCAAATGTATCAAATAATATGAACGACTCTAATATTCAAAACTGTACTATTACATTGCATTGCTTATAATAAAAGTGAACAAACACAAAAATTGAATCTTAGGGTGAATCCGATCAAGAAAATTATTTAGATAAAAATTTTATTTAAATAAAATCTTTCAGTTAGATAAAAAATGTTTTTATCCAAACTAAAAACCAAGCTTTTTTCGTGAAAATAGCTGCGCTTTTTAGCTATTTACCTGGCTTTCTCTGAGTTTTTCCTAGTCCCAGTCTTTTCTAATTCAAGAATAATAGTTTTATTGAATTTTGACTGATTTGGCTGGGTGTTAATAGCATTAAAATAATTAACGACAAATCAAAAAGTAATTCAATTCAAATTTAAACTCGACTCAACTAAACCACGTTTTTAAATCAATGAAAGCGCAAGACAGTAATCTTAATGAAAATATGAGTTCGGAAAAGTTAAAAATGTGACGTAGTAAAAACGTCACACTTTTGTTCACTCTTATCTTTTTTATTCACATTTATCTCTTTTTATCTAAATAATTTTCTTGATCGGATTCACCCTTAATTTATAATTTGAATAACTCTTTAAACCTTTTCGCCATGACCTGAAGTTCTGGCGTGAAGCTCAATTTGCTAAGGGAAAGAATACTGCTTCGAATTTCTAGGAATTCATAAAAATGAACGAAAAAAATGAAAGTTAGTCGTTCAAGACTTTTTTTAATGAAAGGTGTTCAAAAATGTTAAAAACTTCAAAGATGTAATATTTAGTTAAAAATAAAGATCGAAAATAATATTTATCGGTTAAGAAATTAATTTTTCTAAAAAAATCCGTTTTACGTTCAGTTACACTTATTCTTGAGATCCTTAAGATTTTGTCCTATTACCTCAGCGTTTCATTGGCATTCAATTTTGTATTCTTATTCATAAATATCAAAGGATATTTTAAATTATTTGCTCAACCTATTTCATATTCCTATTGATCACTGATTTTGATATTAATGGTGGGAATTGATTTGAATACGTTGTTCGGGATTTCTTTGGTCTCACTGATTCTTCCAGATTATTCATTGACTTCGATTTCAATGATTTATCCACTTTAACTGATGGCATTTCGCTTGTTGATTTAACCAATTGCTCAGACTTGAAGTTGGGTGCTTGACCAGGTTTATCTGATGGATTTGAATTCAATGACTTGATCGGTTTACTCGATGGTTCCATTGATCTATCTGGATTGACTTGGGTTGGAGTATTTATTTGAGGTGGCATTTGTGGTTCAACAGGCGTCATAAACCTTTGACTAGCAACAAGTTCTGCCGCATTTCTGGGACCAGGATAAGGTCCTAAATTACCCGACGTTTTCTTACCACACTTTGTATAAGCTACAAATAAAAATGTACTCAGAAGTAGACCTACAAATAATATCAAGATGAGAGCAAGTGAGTTACTCTTATCAGTAGATAAGAAACCAATTTCTTTTGTAGGTTTGATTGCAGAACTATTAACCGTAAAAGCAGACGAAGCGCCAAGACTATAAAAATCTGCATAATTATTGTTAATCATATCAACAGCAATATTAAATTGACCCGATTCATTAATCATTAAAGAGCATTTAATGACTGCTCCATCCATTTTGACGTCCCTGCAATGATTATTTTTACCAGCTTTGACAACCAGTTTTTCATGAGCCATTACCAGCTTTTCATTAAGTTCAATAGTTAGAGTTGTGGGTACAGATGGTTTTATTGGCGAATGGGAAATTTTTTTGATTTTGAAACATTGATTGACGGTTGATTCAGGCATTTTCCGAGTATGATTACCACTGCTACTTGTACTACGAGTACAAACGCCATTTGACCAAACACAGCCAATACTGAGCCCATACATGGCACAATGAGAGCAAGTTTTGAGTTTTTCACACAAATTAGGATTCCAAAACTCTAAAATTTGTTGGTCATCTTTAGTCACGTAAAACCCTTTCAATGGATGTTTATTAATGACAGAATCCAGTTGTGTAGCGATATCAAAAAGTTCAGCAACAAATGTAATGTTTTTGCTGGTATAATTGGCAATGGAACCATTGAATTGTGCGTAGATCATCATGAAAGCATTTGGTCTATCTGAATAATCAAAGATTGGTTTCAGGTGCAACAATAAGATGTTGTAATAATATGGATATTGAATTGCAATATATTGAGGCTTATGAAATTGAAATTTGGGCTGAGTGCCCAAAACAAAACTCGACTCGACCAATTCGGATTTGACATCGGCTGAAGGAACAACATTGCCCTTCGATAAACAAGTTGCATAAGTAGTTTTTTTGCATTCACCAGCTTCTAATCTCAAATGTTCTCGTAATAAAGTGACATTTTTCGCACCTGCAGCACACGATTTTACAGTTTGTTCAAAGGCTCCCAGAAGATTACCAAGAAAGTAGTAGAGAAAGGTTACAGTTCCATTTGAAGTGTGCTGAGTTGTGAACAAATAAAAGTCTTTTGGCTCAGCGGGACTTGCGTGTGTTCTAGCGTAAAATGTCAAAATTGCTTCGCTCTCCTTAATGTAGTTGTAATTTACTGTAGCGAAACGCAACTCTGTTGCGGTGGAAATTATTTCGATTCCTTTGTCAAGACACAATCGCATTATTGCTAACTCTTGACTCATGGACTGACGATATGGGTTCATAATACATCGCCTTATTACAAGAAACAGTTTATTATCGAAATGCATGTAATCAGTCATTTTCCATTCTAAAATGAACTTCCAATCATCATCTTTTAGCCATTGTAAACGTCGAATAACTGAAACATTTTCCCTTTCAGCATCAAAATGTAACAACTCAAGATAATTCCAATCAACCGCTGGTTTGGTCAGACTTGGATTGGATATTGTTGGAACATGGAGAGCTTTATTGTCACCGAGAGCTACAATTGAATCACTCAATTGTCCCATGTATTCCATTTCCTTGATTTGTTGTTGATTTATCAGAATGTGAGCCTTTTTATTGTGGACAAACATTAATCGGTTTTTATCGACATTGACCACTTTCCATTTAATCATGTCGTACAACTTGGCAACACTTTTTGGTATGTCAACTGTTACTGTATGACCAGCGACGTAAATACCATAGTTTGTTGTGTGATTCTTGGGATTCGTCATGTAGACATTATTATGTGTTCTGAAGTAATGATGAAAACTTTGTTTGGGTGGGGGAAATGAATTTGTCAATTCAATGAAAAGGCAAAGTTTAATGATTAACAACAAAGATGAACTGAACATGATTTTTGCCGAAAATTAGAATAAAATTCCTGAACAAGACAACTTTCAACAAAAGATTGTGTTATAAAGCTTTCAGCTCAATCACTTAACCAGTTTACTTGATATTTTTTTAGCTTTTTGTTGAACTCATTGTTGAGGATAATATTTGTAATTTAAAACAATTTGGTTGAGTTAACCATTCTTGCAGTATTTTCATTGTTGGTATAAATGGTAAATTGGTTAGTGAATTCACTTTAAAAGAATGTCTATCAATTAAAACTCGTTGTAGCACTTTGATTACTAATGGGTCCTTTTTTGCTCGAAAAAAAGTTTGATTAGTTAGTTCGTAAATCTTGTCTAAGCTATGAATGCAAATGAACTGAAAAGTAATCCAGAAAAATATGTAACGAGTGAAGTAAGTGGCTTGCGTTAATCTTTATATTCGATTTCGACTTCAATATCAACAATATCAGTCGATTCGGCACTAACCATTTAAACATCAGCATTGTGCTTTGCTAAGGTAAATTACTTTGATGCATATTTGCCATTGATTTTGATACTGCAATGCATTTCATTTTGATTTTCGAGGTTTCTTTGATTTCGCTGATTCTTCAAGTTTATACATTGGTTTCGATTTTAATGCTTTAACTGATGGCATTTCGCTTGTTGATTTAACCAATTCATTTGAATTTAAGTTGGACGATTGACCAAATTCAACCATTGGATTTGTAAACAATGACTTTAACAAATAACTCGATCGTTCCTTTGATTTAGCTGGCATAGTTGAGTTTAAGTTGGATACTTGGTTAAGTTTACTCACTAGCATTGGAAACGATGATTTAACCAGATTAATCGATAGTTCTTTTGATTTAGTTGGGTATATTTGGGTTCCTGTATCCATTTGAGGTGATATTGGTGGTTCAACAACCATTATAGATTCTTGACTAGCAACAAGTTTTTTCGTATTTTTTGGACTTCTTCTCTTGGATTTCATCTTTTCTCGCAGCTTATCCGATTGTTTCTTACCCACATTTGAATAAGACGGCATAGGGGGAAATGATTTAACAAGTTTGATCAATTGTTCATTTGATTTAGCAGAGTCGGTTCGAGCTTCTGGATCCATTTTAGGTAATATTTTTGGATCAACAGGCTTGCTGGATTTTTGGCTTCCGTGTTTGATAGCCTTTTTTGAAGCAGAAAATATTTTGACCAGATCGAATTGCTGCTTTTTCAAATTTTTATAAGCTAAAAATAAAAAAGTACTCAGAAGCAAACCTGCAAATAATATAAATATTATTGCAAATGTATTCGTAGCATTGGGTGCAGAAATAGTGACCTTATCAACAGACACAGCACCAATGCTATAAACATCTGCATAATTATCGTTGACCAGATTTAAAACGATATTAAATTCGCCCGACTCAACCAACTTCATAGAGCATTCAATAACTGATCCATTTCTTTTGATGTTGGTACAACGATTATGTGGACCAGCTCTGATGGTAAGAGTTTCTTGTGATTCAGTTATAGAAAGCGGTTCATCTAATCCAATTGTCAAAGTTTTCGGTAATGATGGGGTGAATATTAAAGGTGAAATGTTGATTATTTTGAAACAGTTATTGGAATTTGATTCAATCTTGTTTTTGGGCTGTTGATTAATAATTTGCTCTGTGCAAGCTGAATTTGACCAGACACAGTCAATACTGGAACCATACATGAAGCATTGAGTACAAGTTTTGAGATGAACGCAAAGTGGAATATACCAGTCAATTATGATTTGATTAGACACATTAGTTAGGTAATAGCATTCCAATGGATGTTTATTGATATGGAAAACCTTCACGGCACCAGTAATGTTTTCAAGCCATAGATAAGTTTTAAATTGACTATGAGTTGCTGATGCATTATAATCAACTGCATGCAACACGATAGGAGCAGAGGGAGAAACTTTTGTGTAAATATATATGGTATTCTCATGAAATGGAAATGCTAGTACAACATAAAACATTTTAAGGACATGATTTTTGTCTACGAACGTTTTAGACGATTGCTTGCCAGTCACAGCGCGATTCGATATATCCATTGAAGGAACAATATTTCCCTTCGTGAAACAACTTTCATGATTAGTTTTTTTACATCCACCAACTTCTGATCTTATGTGTTGGTGTAGTAGAGTGACATTATTTGCGCCTGAAGAACATGATTTTGCCGTTTGTTCGAACAATGGAAAAAGATTATCGAAATAGTAATAGACAATCATTGCGCTTTGATTAGACAAGTGCTGATTCGTGCACAAATATAAGCTTTGTGACTCATTGTCACCCTTGTAAAGTCCAGCAAAGTAAACAAAAATTACTTCATGAAACTCATTCGCATCGAATTCTGGTCGAGTAAAATACATCTCGACCGCACTTGAAATAAGTTCACTTCCCTTGTCAAGACACAATCGCATTATTGATATCTCTTGAGTAATATCAGAGACTTTTTCGTCGTATATACTTCGCATTATAAGAATATACAATTTATTGTCGAAATGAATATAATCTGTCATTTTCCATTTCGCAATGTATTTCCAATCATATTGAAACGCCGGTAAGCGTCCAATCACTGAAACTTTTTCATTGTTAACATCGAAATGCAACAATTCGAGATAATTCCAATCAACTGGTGGTTCTGTTAAATCCGGATTGAGTATTGTTGGAACATGAAGGGCTTCATCATCACCAAAAGCTATTATTGGACCAGTTAATTCACCAGAATATTTCATATTTTTGATAGTCTTTTGATTAATCAGAATTTGAGGTTTATTTTGATGGACAAACATCAATCGATCTTTATGAGATTGATTACTTTCCAATTGACGAGGTCAGACACATTAACTACACTTTTTGATATATTAATGTAAATGGTCTTCCCAGCAAGATAAATGCCATAATATGTTGTACTGTTGTCTTTATCAGTCAAGACAACATTACTCGGTGTTTTGTAATAGAAAATCATATCGTGTTTTGGTGCTCTAAATGAAACGATTTCACTGAAGAGACAAAGTACAATGGTTAATAAAAAAGATGAAATGGACATGACAAATGTCGCTTTACAAAAGATAAAATAAGATTCCTTGACAAGACAACATTTAATCAAATATTGTGTTACAAAATAACACAACTTAACAACTAAACAGTTTAACTTAACTAGTTTACTCGATAGTTTATTTAGTTTTTCGAGTTTTTTGTTGCATCTATTGTTGAGGATAATATTTGTGATTTGAGTACGATAGTTGAATAATCATGTCAAATAATTTTACAGAAATCAAATACGATTCAAATCAAATCTTCTTATATTGAATATTGAGATTTTATAATATAAAACATGCTTGCTAGGATTATATGAGATAACATGGAATTTCCAAGGATTAAAATTATCAATTTAATCAATTATTTCATGAACTTTTTACTTTAATCAACTAATGAAAAGAATCGCCAAACATGTGAATATTCATCATTAACCAGATCTACAGCGATGTAAAACTCGCCCGATTCTTGCAACTTCATACATCATTCATTTAGATGTTAGTACAATGATTGTGCGACCAGCTTTGATAACTAAAGTTTCTTGTGCTTTAGTTATATTCATTTAGTTATATATAATAGTAGTTCATAGTAAGAATCGCCAAACATGTGAATATATATCGTTAATCAGATTTACAGCGATTTTGAGTTTACCCGATTTATTCAACTTCATAGATCATTCAATTAATACTCCATTCATTTAATTGTTGACCAGCTTTGATAACAAAAGTTTCTTGTGCTTTAGTTATATACACCGGTTCATCTAATTCAATCTTTGAAGTTGTCGGTAATGATGAGTTGAATATTAAATACCTAACTAAATTCATGGAACTAAAGGGATCGGATCCCAAGTAAATCAATAAGCCATTGAAATCAAGTGATTACTTACAAATTACTTTGATCGAGTATAGCAATTTCGTATGCATATTTGCAATTTGATTTCAATGTGTTTTTGGAGGTTTCTTTGATTTCGCTGATTCTTTCAGTCTATTCATTGGCTTCGATTTTAATGCTTTAACTGATGGCATTTCGCTTGTTGATTTAACCAATTCATTTGACTTGAAGTTGGGTGCGTAACCAAATTCAACCATTGGATTTGTAAACAATGACTTTAACAAATAACTCGATCGTTCCTTTGATTTAGCTGGCATAGTTGAGTTTAAGTTGGATGCTTGGTTAAGTTTACTCACTAGCATTGGAAACGATGATTTAACCAGATTAATCGATAGTTCTTTTGATTTAGCTGGGTTGATTCGGGTTAGTGCATCCATTTGAGGTGATATTGGTGGTTCAACAACCATTATGGACTCTTGACTAGCAACAAGTTTTTTCGTATTTTTTGTACTTCTTCTCTTGGATTTCATCTTTTCTCGGAGCTTATCAGGTTGTTTCTTACCCCACTTTGCATGAGACAGCATTGGCTGCAATGATTTAACAAGTTTGATCGACAGTTGCTTTGATTTAGCTGAGTCAATTCGGGCTTGTGCATTAATTTTAGGTAATATTTTTGGATTAAAAGGCTTGCTGAATTTTTGGCTTCCAAGTTGGATCGCCTTTTTTGAAGCAGAAAATATTTTGAACCGATCCAATTGCTGCTTATTCCACTTTTTATAAGCCAAAAATAAAAAAGTACTCAAAAGCAAACCTGCAAACAATATAAATATTATTGCAAATGTATTCGTAGCATTAGGTGCAGAAATAGTGACCTTATCAACAGACATAGTGCTCATTCTATAAACATCTGCATAATTATCGTTGACCAGATTTAAAACGATATTAAATTCGCCCGACTCAACCAACTTCATAGAGCATTCAATGACTGCTCCATTTATTGTGATGTTGGTACAATGATTGTGTGGACCAGCTTTGATGCTAAGAGTTTCTTGTGATTCAGTTATAAGCAGCGGTTCGTCTAATTCAATCGTCAAAGTTTTTAGTGACGATGAGTTGAATATTAAAGGTGAAATGTCGATGATTTTGAAACAATTATTGAAAGTTGTTTCAATCTTAGTTTTGGGTTGATGATTAATAGTTGTATTTGTGCAAATTGAATTTGACCAGACACAGTCAATACTGGAACCATACATAAAGCATTGAGTACATGTTTTGAGAGGACTACAAAGTGAAAAATACCAGCCCCTTTTGATTTGATTAGACACATTAGTTAGGTAATAACCTTTCAATGGATGTTTATTGATATGGAAAACCTTTACGGCATCAGTAATGTTATAACCTGGCCATAGATTAGTTTTAAATTTACTATCAGTTGTTGATGCATTATACCCAACGTAATGCAACACGATAGGAGCAGAGGGAGAAACTTGTGTGTAAATAAATAAGGCATTGTCACAAAATGGAAATGATAGAACTACATTATACATTTTAAGGACTTGATTTTTGTCTATGAACATTGTAGACGATTGTTTGCCAGTAACAGCGAGATTCGCTATATCCATTGAAGGAACAATATTTTCTTTCGTAAAACAACTGTCATGAATAGTTTTTTTACATACACCATCTTCTGATCTTATATGTTGGTGCAATAAAGTAACATTATTTGCGCCTGAAGAACATGATTTTGCAGTTTGCTCGAACAATGGAAAAAGATTATCGAAATAGTAATAGACAATAATTGCGCTTTGATTAGACAAGTGCTGATTCGTGCACAAATAAAAGCTTTGTGACTCATTGTCACCCTTGTAAAGTCCAGCAAAGTAAACAAAAATTACTTCATGAAACTCATTTGCATCGAATTCTGGTCGAGTAAAATACATCTCGACCGCACTTGAAATAAGTTCACTTCCCTTGTCGAGACACAATCGCATTATTGATATCTCTTGAGTAATATCAGAGACTTTTTCGTCGTATATACTCCGCATTATAAGGAGATACAATTTATTGTCGAAATGAATATAATCTGTCATTTTCCATTTCTTAATGTACTTCCAGTCATTTTCGAACGACGATAAGCGTCCAATCACTGAAACTTTTTCGTTGTTAAAATCGAAACGCAACAATTCGAGATAATTCCAGTCAACTGGTGGTTCTGTTAAATCCGGATTGAGTATTGTTGGAACATGAAGAGCTTCATCATCACCAAAAGCTATTATTGGACCAGTTAATTCACCAGAATATTTCATATTTTTGATAGTCTTTTGATTAATCAGAATTTGAGGTTTATTTTGATGGACAAACATCAATCGATCTTGTTTGAGATTTATTACTTTCCAATTGACGAGGTCAGACACGTTAACTACACTTTTTGATATATTAATGTAAATGGTCTCCCCAACAAGATAAATGCCATAATATGTTGTACTATTGTCTTCGTCAGTCAAGAAGACATTACTCGGTGCTTTATAATAGTAAATCATATCGTGTTTTGGTGTTCTAAATGAATATGCGATTTCACTGAAGAGACAAAGTACAATGGTTAATAAAAAAGATGAAATGGACATGACAAATGTCGCTTTACAAAAGATAAAATAAGATTTCTTGACAAGACAACATTTAATCAAATATTGTGTTACAAAATAACACAACTTAACAACTAAACAGTTTAACTTAACTAGTTTACTCGATAGTTTATTTAGTTTTTCGAGTTTTTTGTTACATCTATTGTTGAGGATAATATTTGTGATTTGAGTACGATAGGTGAATAATCATGTCAAATAATTTTAAAGAAATCAAATACGATTTTTTATAAGCAAATTAGCTAACGTGTCGCTTCTTATATTGAATATTTAGATTTTATAATATAAAACATGCTTGCTAGGATTATATGAGATAACATGGGATTTCCAAGGATTAAAATTATCAATTTAATCAATTATTTCATTAATTTTTTTACTTTAATCAACTAATGAAAAGAATCGCCAACCATGTGAATATTTATCATTAACCAGATCTACAGCGATGTAAAACTCGCCCGATTCTTGAAACTTCATACATCATTCATTTAGATGTTAGTACAATGATTGTGCGACCAGCTATGGTAAAAAAAGTTTCTTGTGCTTACAAATTACTTTGATCGAGTATACCTATTTTGTATGCATATTTGCCATCGATTTTGATACTGCAATGCATTTCATTTTGATTTTCGAGGTTTCTTTGATTTCTTTGGTTTCTTTGGCTTCTTTGATTTCGATGGTTTCCTTGGTTTCGCTGATTCTTCCAGTTTATCCATTGGCTTTTCTTTCAACGGTTTATCCACTTTCCTTGGTGGAAGTTCGTTCGATGATTTAACCAATTCATTCGACTTGAAGTTGGGTGCTTGACCAAATTTAGCCATTGGGTTTGAAAGCAAAGACTGCAACAAATTACTCGATGGTTCTTTAGATTTTGCTGGCATAGTTGAGTTTAAGTTGGATGCTTGGTTAAGTTTAGCCATTGGATTTGAAAGCAAAGACTTAAATAAATTACTCGAAGATTCTTTTGATTTAACTGGGTTGATTCGGGCTCCTGTGTCCATTTGAGGTGATATTGGAGGTTCAACAACCATTATAGATTCTTGACTAGCAACAAGTTTTTTCGCATTTTTTGGACTTCTTCTCTTGGCTTTCATCTTTTCTCGCAGCTTATCCGACTGTTTCTTACCACGCTTTTTGGTGGTGGTTGTTGGTTTTTGATTCAATGATTTGACCAGTTTACCCGATGTTTTCTTTAATTTAGCCGAGTCGGTTTGGGATTTTGCATTCTTCGCATCTTTCGAATCAGGATGAGCTCCGAACTTATCCAATTGTTTCATACCCGATTTTGTATAAGCTGGCATTGGAATCAATGATTTAACCAGTTTACCCGATTCCTTTAATTTAGCTGATTCGCTTTTGGATTGTCCATTCATTTTAGGTGCTATTGATGGTTCAACAGGCGCTATGAACTTTTGACTAGCAACAAGTCCTGTCACTTTTCCTGGACCAGGGTATGTTCCGGACTTATCCGATTCTTTCTCACCCGACTTCGAATGTGACGGTATTGGATGCAATGATTTAACAAGTTTGATCGATTGTTCCTTTGATTTAGCTGAGTGCGTTCGGACTTTTGCGTTTATTTTAGGTGATATCTTCAGATCAACAGGCTTAATAAACCTTTGGATTTCAACATGTTTGGTAGCCTTCTTTAGAGCAGCAAATATTTTGAGCCGATCCAATCGTTGCTTATTCCACTTTTTATAAGCTAACAATAAAAATACACTCAGAAGCAAACTTGCAGATAATATAAATATTATTGCAAATGTATTCGTAGCATTGGGTGCAGAAATAGTGACCTTATCAACAGACACAGCACCAATGCTATAAACATCTGCATAATTATCGTTGACCAGATTTAAAACGATATTAAATTCGCCCGACTCAACCAACTTCATAGAGCATTCAATGACTGCTCCATTCGTTTTAATGTTGGTGCAACGATTATGTGGACCAGCTCTGATGGTAAAAGTTTCTTGTGTTTTATTTATAAGCAGCGGTGCATCTAATATAATGGTCAAAGTTTTAGGTAATGATGGGTTGAATATTAAAGGCGAAATGTTGATTACTTTGAAACAGTTATTGGAATTTGATTCAATCTTAGTTTTGGGTTGATGAATAATAGTTGCATTTGTGCAAATTGAATTTGACCAGACACAGTCAATACTGGAACCATACATAAAGCATTGAGTGCAAGTTGTAAGACGACTACAAAGTGGAAGATTCCAAACTATTCTGACTTGATTATAAACATTTGTTAAGTAATAGCCTTCAAACGGATGTTTATTGATATGGAAAGCCTTTACGACACCAGCAATGTTGGTACCAGATAAATTGGTTTTAAATTGACTGTCAGTTGTGGACGCATTATACTCAATTTGCTGTAACACGATAGGTTCTAAAAGGCCAAATCTTGTGTAAATAAATAAGTAATTGTAATTAAATGGGAATGGTACTACAATATTATGCATTTTAAGGACTTGATTTTTGTCTGTGTAGCTTGTAGACGATTGTTTGCCAGTGACAGCGAGATTCGATATATCCATTGAAGGAACAATATTTCCCTTCGTGACACAACTTTCATGAATAGTTTTTTCACATTCACCAGCTTCTGACCTTAGATGGTGGTATAACAGAGTGACCCCTTTGGCGCCTGAAGAACATGATTTTGCAGTTTGTTCGAACAATGGAAAAAGATTATCGAAATAGTAATAGACAATCATTGCGCCTTGATTAGACAAGTGCTGAGTCGTGCACAGGTAAAAGCTTTTTGATACAGTGTCACCATTGTAAAGTCCAGCAAAGTGCACAAAAATTACATCATGCAACTCATTTGTATTGAATTCTGGTCGAGTAAAATGCATCTCGACGACACTTGAGATAAGTTCAATTCCCTTGACGAGACACAATCGCATTATTGATATCTCTTGAGTAAAATTTGCGGTCTTTTCATTCCAAATAATCCGCATTATAAGAAGATACAATTTACTTTCGAAATGAATATAATCTGTCATTTTCCATATCGCAATGTACTTCCAATCATCTTGGAACGCCGGTAAGCGTCCAATCACTGAAACTTTTTCACTTTCAACATCAAAACGCAACAATTCGAGATAATTCCAGTCAACTGGTGGTTCTGTTAAATGCGGATTGAGTATTGTTGGAACATGAAGAGCTTCATCATCACCAAAAGCTATTATTGGACCAGTTAATTTACCAGAATATGTCATATTTTTGATAGTCTTTCGTTCGATGAGAATTCGAGGTATATTTTGATGGACAAACATCAATCGATCTTTATCGACATTGATTACTTTCCAATTGACGAGGTCAGACACATTAACTACACTTTTTGGTACATTAATGTAAATGGTCTTGCCAGCAAGATAAATGCCATAATATGTTGTTTTATTATTTTGATTAGTCAAGAAAACATTACTCGGTGTTTTGTAATAGAAAATCATATCGTGTTTTGGTGTTCTAAATGAATATGCGATTTCACTGAAGAGACAAAGTACAATGGTTAATAAAAAATATGAAATGAACATGACAAATGTCGCTTTACAAAAGATAAAATAAGATTCCTGGACAAGAAAACATTTAAGCAAATATTGTGTTACAAAATAAAACAACTTAACAACTAAACAGTTCAACTTGACTAGTTTACTTGATAGTTTATTTATTTTTTTTGAGTTTTTTGTTTCATCTATTGTTGAGGATAATATTTGTGATTTAACGCGAGTTGTTTGAGTAGGATAGTTGAATAATTGTGTCAAATTTTTTACAGAAATCAAATACAATTCTTTATTCGCAAATAATCTAACGCTGCAGCAATGTCGCTTCATGCGTGTATATTGAATATTGAGAATATATTTATGGGTTAAAATTATCAATTTTTAATCATTTCATGAACTTTTCCAATATGTCATCACCAATTGAACAATAGCTCAACGTGTGAATAATTATCGTTAACCAGATCTACAGCGATGAAAAACTTGCCCGATTCATTCAATGAATACTGCATTCATTTTGATGTCGCTACAATGATTGTGAGACCAGCTTTGATAACCAAAGTTTCTTAGGCTTTAGTTATATTTACCGGTTCATCTAATTCAATCGTCAAAGTTGTCGGTAATGATGAGTTGATTATTAAAGGGGAAATTTTGTTGATTTTAAAACAACTATTGTTAACTGGTCCAGTCTCATTTGCAGATTGATGATTAATAGTTGTATTTTTACGATACCTAACTATACGGATACTATACCTCATGGAACTAAAGGCATCGGATCTTATGTGGATCAAACAGGCATTACAATCAAGTTATTAATCACAAATTACTTTGATCAAGTAGAACTATTTCGTATATACTTCATGAATTTTAATATTTCTAGTGGCAATTAAATTCAATTCATTTTCGAGGTTTCTTAGATTTATTTGGTTTCTTTGATTTTTTTGGTTTCTTTGGTCTCGCTAATTCTTCCAGTTTATCCATTGGCTTTGAGTTCAATTGTTTATCCACTTTCCTTGTTGACAGTTCGTTCGATGATTTAACCAATTTACCCGTTGAATTGAAGTTGAATTTTCGATTAATTTTAACCAATGGATTTGAAATCAAAGCCCTAAATAAATTACTCAATAGTTCTTTTGATTTAGTTGGGTTGATTTGGGTTCGTGTATCCATTTGAGGTGATATTGGAGGTTCAACAACCATTATAGATTCTTGACTAGCAACAAGTTTTTTCGTATTTTTTGTGCTTCTCTTGGATTTCATCTTTTCTCCGAGCTTATCCGATTGTTTCTTACCATGCTTTGTACGAGCTGGTTTTTGATTCAATGATTTAACCAGTTTACTCGATGATTTCATTGATTTAGCAATGTCGTTTTGGACTTGTGCGTTCATTTTAGGTGATATTTTTGGATCAACATGCTTAATAGACCTTTGGCTTTCAACATGCTCTGCCGCTTTTTTTGAACCAGAAAATATTTTGACCAAACCCGATTGCTGCTTATTACACATTTTATAAGCTAAAAATAAACATGCGCTCATAAGCAAACTTGCAAATAATATAAATATTATTGCAAATGTATTCGTAGCATTGGCTGCATTGAATGCAGCAATATTAACCTTATCAAAAGACACAGTGCTCATGCTATAAACATCTGCATAATTATCGTTAACCAGATTTAAAACGATATTGAATTCGCCCGACTCAACCAACTTCAAAGAGCATTCAATGACTGCTCCATTTATTGTGATGTTGGTACAACGATTGTGTGGACCAGCTCTGATGATAAGAGTTTCTTGTGATTCAGTTATAAGCAGCGGTTCATCTAATATAATCGTCAAAGTTTTCGGTAACGATGAGTTGAATATTGAAGGTGAAATGTCGATGATTTTGAAACAGTTATTGAAATTGGATTCAATCTTAGTTTTGGGTTGATGATTGATAGTTGCATTTGTGCAAGCTGAATTTGACCAGACACAGTCAATACTCGAACCATACATAAAGCATTGAGTGCAAGTTGTAAGACGACTACAAAGTGGAATATCCCAGGTTGGTATGATTTGATTATACACGTTGGTTAAGTAATAGCCTTCGAATGGATGTTTATTGATATGGAAAATCTTTACGGAACCAATAATGAAGTTTTCCCATAGATCGGTTTCAAATTGAATATCAGTTGTTGATGCATAATACGAAAAAACGTGCACCACGATAGGAGCAAAAGGAGAAACTTTTGTGTAAACATTTAAGGTATTTGCATAAAATGGAAATGATAGTACAAATTTATTCATTTTAAGGACTTGATTTTTGTTTACAAACATTGTAGACGGTAGCTTTCCAATCACGGCGAGATTCGATATATCCACTGAAGGAACAATATTTCCTTTCGTTAAACAGCTTTCATGAATAGTTTTTTTACAAACACCAACTTCTGATCTTATATGGTGGCGTAACAAAGTGACATTATTGGCACCTGAAGAACATGATTTTGCAGTTTGCTCGAACAACGGAAAAAGATGATCGAAATAGTAATAGACAATAATTGCGCTTTGATTAGACAAGTGCTGATTCGTGCACAAGTAAAAGCTTTTTGATTCATTGTCATCATTGTAAGATTGAGAAAAGTAAACAAAAATTACTTCATGCAACTCATTCGCATCGAATTCTGGTCGAGTAAAATGCATCTCGACCGCACTTGAAATAAGTTCACTTCCCCTGTCGAGACACAATCGCATTATTGATATCTCATGAGTAATATCAGAGACTTTTTCGTCCCATATACTCCGCATTATTAGAAGGTACAATTTATTGTCGAAATGAATATAATCTGTCATTTTCCATATCGCAATGTACTTCCAATCATCTTGGAACGCCGGTAAACATCGAATCACTGAAACTTTTTCACTTTCAACATCGAAATGCAACAATTCCAGATAATTCCAATCAACTGGTGGTTCTGTTAAATCTGGATTGAGTATTGTTGGAACATGAAGAGCTTCATCATCACCAAAAGCTATTATTGGACCAGTTAATTTACCAGAATATGTCATATTTTTGATAGTCTTTTGATTAATCAGCATTTGAGGTATATTTTGATGGACAAACATCAATCGATCTTTATCGACATTGATTACTTTCCAATTGACGAGTTCAGACACATTAACTACACTTTTTGATACATTAATGTAAATGGTCTTGCCAACAAGATAAATGCCATAATATGTTGTACTATTGTCTTTATCTGTCAAGAAGACATTACTCGGTGTTTTGTAATAGAAAATCATATCGTGTTTTGGTGTTCTGAATGAAACGATTTCACTGAAGAGACAAATTACAATAGTTAATAAAAAATATGAAATGGACATGACAAATGTCTCTTTACAAAAGTCAAAATAAGATTCCTTGACAAGACAACATTTAACCAAGTATTGTGTTATAATACAACTACATTCTTACTCGACCACTTAATTACTAAACAATTTAACTTAACAAGTTTACTTGAAAGTTTATTTATCTTTTCGAGCTGTTTTTGCATCTATTGTTGAGGATAATATTTGTGATTTGAGTACGATAGTGGAATAATCATGTCGAATAATTTTACAGAAATCAAATACGATTTTTTATACGCAAATAAGCTAACATATCGATTCTTATATCGAATATTGAGATTTTATTATATAATACATGCTTCATGGGATTAGATGAGATAACATGGAATTTGTAAGGTTTAAAATTATCAATTTAATCAATTATTTCATGAACTTTTTTACTTTAATCAACAATGAAAAGAATCGCCAAACTTGTGAGAATTAATCGTTAACCAGAACTACAGCGATATTAAATTCACACGATTTTCAACTTCACTCAATGACTGCTCCATTCATTTAGATGTTAGTACTATGATTGTGCGACCAGCTTTGATAACAAAAGTTTTTTGTACTTTAGTTATATTCACCGGTTCATCTAATTCAATTGTCAAAGTTGTCGGTAACGATTAGTTGAATATTAAAGGAGAGATTTTTTTGATTTTAAAACAATTAATGGTAGCTGGTTTAGTCTCATTTTAAGGTTGATGATCAATAGTCGTATTTTTACAATACCTAACTAAATTCATGGGACTAATGGCATCGGATCTCAAGTGATCAATAAGGCATTAGAATCAAATGATTACTTAATACTTACATAATACTTACAAATTACTTTGATAGAGAAGAAACGTTTCGTATATTTGTCATAGATTTTGATATTCCTAGTGGCAATTGATTTCAATTTGTTTTTCGAGGTTTCTTTGATTTCTTTGGTTTCTTTGGTCTCGCTAATTCTTCCAGTTTATCCATTGGCTTTGAGTTCAATTGTTTATCCACTTTCCTTGTTGACAGTTCGTTCGATGATTTAACCAATTTACCCGTTGAATTGAAGTTGAATTTTCGATTAATTTTAACCAATGGATTTGAAATCAAAGCCCTAAATAAATTACTCAATAGTTCTTTTGATTTAGTTGGGTTGATTTGGGTTCGTGTATCCATTTGAGGTGATATTGGAGGTTCAACAACCATTATAGATTCTTGACTAGCAACAAGTTTTTTCGTATTTTTTGACTTCTTCTCTTGGATTTCTTCTTTTCTCTGAAATTATCTGACTGCCTCTTACCATGCTTTGTACGAGCTGGCTTTTGATTCAATGATTTAACCAGTTTACTCGATGATTTCATTGATTTAGCTGATTCGGTGCGGGATTGTGCATTCATTTTAGGTAATATTCTTAGATCAAAAGGCTTAATAGACCTTTGGATTTCAACATGTTTGGTAGCCTTCTTTAGAGCAGCAAATATTTTGAGCCGATCCAATCGTTGCTTATTCCACTGATTATAAGCTAAAAATAAAAATGCACTCAGAAGCAAACTTGCAAATAATATAAATACTATTGCAAATGTATTCGTAGCATTGGGTGCAGAAATATTAACCTTATCGACAGATGCAGCGCTCATTCTATAAACATCTGCATATTTATCGTTGACCAGATTTAAAACGATATTAAATTCGCCCGACTCAACCAACTTCAAAGAGCATTTAATGACTGCTTCATTCGTTTTAATGTTGGTACAACGATTATGTGGACCAGCTCTGATCATAAGAGTTTCTTGTGATTTATTTATAAGCAGCGGTTCGTCTAATTCAATCGTCAAAGTTCTCGGTAACGATGAGTTGAATATTGAAGGTGAAATGTTGATTATTTTGAAACAGTTATTGGAATTTGATTCAATCTTGATTTTGGGTTGATGAATAATAGTTGTATTTGTGCAAATTGAATTTGACCAGACACAGTCAATACTGGAACCATACATAAAGCACTGAGTGCAAGTTTTGAGAAGACTACAAAGTGGAGTACCCCAGGTTCCATTGATTTGATTAGACACGTTTGTTAAGTAATAGCCTTCGAATGGATGTTTATTGATATGGAAAATCTTTACGGAACCACTAATGAAGTCTTGCCAGAGTTTGGATTTATTGTACGAAAAAAGATGCACCACGATAGGAGCAAAAGGAGAAACTTTTGTGTAAATAAATAAGACATTAAAATAAAATGGAAATGGTAGTGAGTAGTATAGTATACATTTGTAACACTCCACCTTACAGGCGGAGCGTTACAAATGAAACTGAACTTCTGATAAAAAACCTTAACGATTATTTTCAAATTAAAAAATTATTTTTGAAAATCGCTCTTTTTTCAAATCCCTTTCTCAACATCACCAAGACAACGAAAAAACCGTTGAGGCTCATCTGACTCTGCCATCACCAACTGTTTGCATAATTTTTCTTGCTGTTGCATTTAATTAAATTTTTATTTAATTCAATTCAATTTTAATTGTTTTGTGTGAAAACATGTTTACCAGTTACTGGAAACTCGTAATTCTATATATTGTTATATTTTTTAGCTCAAACAGAGCTTCAGTTGCCAATTCTGAGGATAAACTCATAGGTATGTACCTAATTGCGTGTGTATTACTAAGTATAAGGCTTTAATTGTTTTCTTCTTATTTCAGCGATATACACAGGCAAAGAAAATCATTTTAATTGTGAAAATGAAGTCCAAATTTACGAGAGCGATTGTGTATATGAGATCAAGGGGCTAAAAATAGAAATCAATGCTGGCAGAAGATGCAAATTGAGATTCGGCTGCAACTCCACAATTTTCTTGGCTATGTGTTGTGAGTTAATCAGAGGAATAATTCGTTATTTATTTAATTCAATCTCATCTAATTAAACCGAATCAAATTAAATTGAATTGAATTTCTATTCCAACATAGGTTTTGCGGACCGTATAGAGATCAAGCAAATCTCGCAAAAAACCATGCCTGTATTGAGTAGTGAACCACCAGAAATTAAATTAACGGATAACCAAAAAGGCTCTTTATTTAATTCAAAAATTGAAGAAAATTTCATTCGCGTCAAAATGGATGGTACGTTCAAGCTGTTGCTGGTTCTTTTGATTTTAATATTGATGGTCCTGTTAACAAGTATTGTTTTTTGCAAAATTTGGTGCCTAAAAAGAATGATAGCTTCAGAGCCAAATACATATGCTGTATTCAAAGATAATGTAGGTTAATTCAAAAATTATTTAATTCATTATTAATTTAATTTAATTATTCAGCTCCAGGTTCAGAATCGGGATATGAAAACACCAGCAAACAGTGAGGCCCTGAAAAAAAACGAAAATTTGATAAATTTAAATCAAAAGATCCAGGCAATAAGCGATATTGGAGAGATTGACTGCAGCGATATTCCATTAAAAGTTTGATTTGCAAACAAGCTTGTTCAATAAGAAGTCAATTAAATTGAATTCAATTCAATTATTTTCACATTGGTCAAAACTACTTAAACTGTTTACTTAATAAATACGTATTATTCTAATTCATAAACATTGTAAGTGTACGTATTTTTATCAAAATGAAATAATTTTACCTGTTTATTGGTTATTCATTGGTGGTTCACTGGTTATTACAGGATTATTGACTTCTTGGACCGGAATCGAACAAAGAGATTCACCGTCACTAGATAAGCAGCAAAATTTCCTGAATTTCAGTATCTTCAAATCATCATTGATTTCATTCATCTTTGTTTTGACGAATGTGTTGTTTTCGGTGACATGTTTTTTGATAATTTCAATTTCAAGAGTTAATTTTGAAATTATTTTCAAGATATTTCTTGATGTTTCTTTAACATCATCAAAATGCATGTCAACTCGTCTTGACAGGCCAGCTCGATGTTTGGTTCTTTTGATGTTCTTTTTAAGATTCACCAAATCTTTGCCTCTTGAATTAGAGTTCACAAAATTTTGTTGTCTGTTAGTTGAAGGTTGATGATTTATAAGGTTTTCAGGCCCGATTGGTTGCTTGTTTGAGGTCACTCTAGTGATTGTTGTTTTAGGTTTTTTAGGGATCGGTTGATTCATAATTAGACACAAAGTTATGATGAAACTTAAAATAATTTCAGGCACAGTCAAATTGAATTGAATTGAATGATAATAAATTAAATAAATTAAATTAAATTAAATTAAATTAAATTAAATTAAGTTAAATTAAATTAGTAATCACTTGAAAGTTAGTGGTGGAACGACGTCTTAACTATAACTTGGTTATTTGAAATGTGATTTTACAGTCACAAGGACAAAGATAGAGTTGCTTGGACCTAACATCATTTGCCAACAACAATAGAATTTCGTTGTCAAATAGAGGGTCTCAAAGATGACAAGTTTAACAAAAGAAAGGTTTTTCTAGGATTTTTTTACAATGACCTACTAATTACAAAGGCCTTCAATCTTTATAAGAGTTAATATGAATTTAGTTGAAGGGTCAAAATTTTCCCAACAAATTTTACATTTTGAACAAAACTATTATTGTCATTATTGAATTGAACAATTATATACATATTTAACGCTGGAAAACCAAGATAACAAAGAAATTTGCGTTTGTTATTCACAATAAGTAAAATTTTACTTACTCTTTACTCGAATTAAAGGAATTTTGTGCCTGAATTTTTGATGGAGAATACATAAAAATTAAATATAATTCAATAATAATTTTCAAATGTCAAATCTTGATACAATTGGAGCTAGTTTGTCCAGGCATTCTGCAACAGCAATTGTATAGTTTATTTTACTGTGACACATAATGTAATGTTAAGAAAAGATAAACTTTTCTTGAGCTAAATTCAATTCAATCGAGTTAAATGAAATTCAATTTAAAATTATAACAAAGATGAAAGTCATGAATACACTAAATTCAGCTATCGTATCTATACTAGGTCTTCATTGTGAGAATATTATGTTGATATTTACAAAGAAAAACAGTTTATGAAGATGACAAGTTTGAAGTTGCATTCAATTTGCATTTCAAAGTGATGATAATTTTCAAAGGTATCCAGGCCTGTATATTAGAATAAGTTAACTCTACTTGTGTTAAGTTTTTCAAATTGATTTTGGTGATAAACGAAAACACTTATATAATAGAAGCCTTTAAAAATTAAATTGAATATAAATAATAATAATAAATAATAATATTAGCGCTGTAACTATTACAAAATTTAGTAGAACCAATAGCTTCATAGATGGGATGAACTTGGGCTGTTTTTTAGCTGTTAGATTGCTATATAAAGAGACAAATTTGAAGCTAAAATCATTCATTACAACATGAAATCCTTTGGCTCGATGGCCAGGTCTTAGCTCTCGGTAGCTACAACATGAAATCCTTTGGCTCGATGGCCAGGTCTTAGCTCTCGGTAGCTACAACAAGAAATCCTTTGGCTCGATGGCCAGGTCTTAGCTCTCGGTAGCTACAACATGAAATCCTTTGGCTCGATGGCCAGGTCTTAGCTCTCGGTAGCTACAACAAGCAATCCTTTGGCTCGATGGCCAGGTCTTAGCTCTCGGTAGCTACAACACGAAATCCTTTGGCTCGATGGCCAGGTCTTAGCTCTCGGTAGCTACAACAAGCAATCCTTTGGCTCGATGGCCAGGTCTTAGCTCTCGGTAGCTACGAATAAAGTTACGTAGCTTTGATTGCTGTAGCTTTATTCTGATATTGATTCATAGTTAGAGTACTTGTTAATTTTTGATTACAGTTCTAAATCTTTTGTCTTTTTGTCTTTTTCTCTCCGTAGGTTGATCCATGTCGCTGAAGGTGAAAATCATTTCTAGAGGTGTTTCTTTCTCGTCAGTTGAACAATCTTCATTTGGTCTAAGCCTGTATTGTCTTAAAAAATTTGAAATTAAAGCGAAAGGTTATATCACATTGAAAACCGGAATCTGTGTTGGCTTTGACGAAGGTTATTACGGCCAAGTAGTTGCTGATTGTCCTCCATCTGCATTAATTACGGCTGTTGGTGGTATTATTAAGCCTAATAATAGAAGCGAAGTCGAAGTCGTTTTATTCAATCTTGGTAGGAAAACATTTACAGCAAGAAAAGGTGAAAGAATCGCTCAACTAATCGTTAAACAATTCTCCAACTGTGAAAGAAAAAAAGTTAGATCGTTATATTACAATCTTCGCGCCCTCTAGCTCTACATTTTATCATTGAAATGGAATTCGATAACCTTATGTTTGCACTAATTTCGCGTGGTACAGGAACTCTGGCCAACAAGACGAAATCCATCAGAATAATGAGAACAACGCAAGAGTCTGATGATGAGGAAAAACCTAAAGCATGGTTGAGCATTGATCTAAGGATATGGCAAAAAGATGGGACTTGGACTCCAACAGGTTTGAGACTTAAATCAAATGAGCTCAAAAAGTTGAAAGATTTGTTTAATGATCAACACTCTGTAAGATCTTTTACAAACAATGCTTATTATCGCAGATCTTTTCATTTAATTGAAGATGAAGATGATAATGCAACTACTACTTTCGCAGTCCTGCTCGAAAAAGACAAGGTTTCTGGAATTATGCTTACTAAAAAAGAGATAGATAGGCTTTGTAAAATTATTCCAGCTATGACATACTTCATCGACAACTTTGATCCTGATGTTGAAGCATGTAAAGAAATTTTACTCAATTGTATTGTTTACAATCTTCATATTCAAGCAAAGGCTTTAATGAAAAAAGATTGTAAAGCTTGCAATCAGAAGGGGAAAAACGATGAAATTGAAGTTCTTTCACCTGCTGATCATTCCTGTAACAGTATCATCAGAGCCGATATCGACAACTCAAAATGGTTTGACGAATTGTTCACTAATAATGTGATAGATAAAGAAAGCCACACACTTTTCATTAAAGTGATGAACTTTTTTGAGCTTTCAAGGACTGCTGCGATAGATCATATTGTTGATCATTACAGTAACCTTAAAAAGGACATGTATCTCCGCACAGCTGTTAAAACAGTATTGAACGATGATAGGTCAGATTGTTTTGAGCTTGTCTACGGCATTGCAACTGAAAACTTATTAAAAGATGTTCCTCATCCTGCTTCTCTTTCCCCACAGAAACGTAAGCGATGATCACGCAATCCAAAGCGTAACTCATATATTGATACTAAATAATTATTTTAAATTTTGATTCCATTTCTTATTTATAATATTACACATATAATAATCAATTTACATTTTGCTTACATCTTTAAACATATAATTTTTGAATAATAATAATACTATTATATACTAAAACTATTATAATTACATGACGATATATAATTAATCATAACGCATAATCATTATCCATAAAATTGTAAAAAACCAAAAAAACCAAAAAATTTGCAAAAATACAAAAAAAACTAAAAACAATAAAAACAATAAAAAATTTCCATATTTAAAATGCTTGAATATCAATTTTTATCCTCAAATGAGCGAAGGAATGATGATTGGAATTACATAGAGATAACGCGCACTGTTAGAATTACTTATGATGGTGAAGAACGAATAACTGCATTAGAAGAATTGATAAGAGATATAGAGGAAACGTTATTTGCTGTAATCTCTAGTATTGATTATGATGTACAACCAGAAGACAGAATAAGAATAGCCATCAAAAATGAAAGTCTATCTCATGACATCTGGGTATCATTCAAAAAGGGTTCTCAATTAACAAGAAATGTTATATTTAATGCTATTTTCAAAGTTTGTCAGTCAAAACTTGAATTTTTAATTGAAGGTATTTTAATCATTGATATTGTTATTATAAAAATGCCATCAGGAGGGGGTCATAAAAGAAAATATGGAGTGACAGATTTAGCATCGTACGAGAGACTTTCTCCAAAAACAATAAAAATTGAGAAGGATGGTTTATGCTGTGCAAGATCTCTAATTGTTGGTAAAGCTATAGCAGATAAAGTCACTGGCAATGATTGGCGCAGAATTAAAGATGATGTTGGCCGTCAACAGAAGGATGCAGCAGAGAAGCTGTGTAATTTAGCCAATGTTCTTCCCTACACAAATTGTGGAATAGAAGAGTTACAAAAGTTTCAAAACGTACTTTCAGGTTATAGAATAGTAGTAACAGATGCTAAGACTAAGAAAATAATATTTGCCAGTGATCCTGATAAAAACAATATTTATCTAATTTATAATGATAATCATTATTTTCCAACGAGATCTATGAAGGCATTTTTAGGTTATGAATACTTCTGTAGTTATTGTCTGATAGGGTTTAGGGAAAAAACACAACATCATTGTCAGTCAATTTGTAAAAAATGTTTCACTGAATCACAGTGTCAGTTAATTGAACTTAAATACTGTAATGAATGCTGCAGGGAGTTTAATAATGTAAATTGTTTTGATAATCATATACAGAATTCAATTTGCTCAAAACTAAAATTCTGTGAGCTATGCAAAAGAACTTATCGATCGAAGAAGCAGCATAAATGTGGAGAGTTTTATTGTACTACTTGTCGTGAGATGGTTTCTTCTAAAAATCACTTATGCTATATTAGCAAACCATCGTTAATCAAGTTGAACAAAGAAGATTCATGTGTAAAATTGTTCATTTTTTACGACATTGAAAGCTATGTTGTTGATAATGGAACGCATAAACCGATGCTTTTGATAGCTAAATGTGTGTGTTGTAAATGCTATTCTATGCCTGATTATCATTGTGAGTTTTGTGAAAAAATTGAATTAGAATATTTAGGAGAAAATTGTATTCAGCTTTTTTGTAATTGGCTGTTTAAGGATTTGAGAGCTTCTCTAGTCAAACAAGATAAAAGGCAGATTGTTAAAAATCCTAAGATATATGTAATTGCACACAACGGCAAAGCTTATGACTTTCATTTCATATTGAAGTACTTGAACGATTATCAGATTGCAGGCACTCCAAATATAATTAAAACTGGATCTAAGATAATATCAATGGAATACATGAATGTTAAGTTTATTGATTCAGTGTCTTTTTTGCCTATGCCATTGAAAGCTCTTCCTAAAGCTTTTGGTTTTGAAGAGCAAAAAGGTTGGTTTCCTCATAAATTTAACTGTGTTGAGAATTGGTCATACAATGGTAATTATCCATCGAGTATGTATTATGAACCTGATTTAATGACAAGTAATGAAAGGGTTAAGTTTTTTGACTGGTATGAAAAAGTGAAAGATAAAAATTTTTGTTTCAAGTCAGAGATACTCAAATACTGTAATCTGGATGTAGATATACTTTTAAAATCTTTTATGAGCTTCAGAGATAGCTTTATTAAAGAAACTGGTTTAGATCCTATCTCAAGATGTATTACTATAGCTCAAGCTTGTATGGAAGTTTACAAAGTTTGTTTTTTGATGCCTAAAACAATAGCTGTGATTCCGTCATTCGGTTATGATCCTAAGCGTAAAAGTTCTGTTGTTTCTAATATTTGGTTGTCTTATCTGGAAAAAACAGAAAAAATCATATTGCATAGAGAGAAGAGATTAGGAAAATATTTTGTTGATGGATTTAACGCTGAAACAAAAACATTCATTTATATACCCTTTAAAAAGGGAGCAAGATTAGTTAAAAGTAATTAAAACACCTTTTCTTTTGCGTCAATTCCATTGACGGATAAAACAATGGACTACCTTTTTGAAAGAACTAGTAGTAGAGCTGCTGACATGAAAAAATGGGCTATAAGATCATATCAATTTGGGAATGTCAGTATCATCATCAAGTAAAAATTGACCCTGAATTAAAGAGTTTTCATGCACTTCATTCTAGTAAACTATTCAAATCAAAGTTACCTCTTGATCCAAGAGAAGCTTTTTTTGGTGGAAGAACTAATGCAATCAAATTATTCCATCAAACTAAGGATAATGAAAAAATACGCTATTATGACTTTACCAGCCTTTATCCTTATGTTATAAAATATTGTGCTTATCCAATTGGCCATCCTCAAATCATTCGCTTCAAAGAAGAGGATAATATTTCTGACTTAAAAGATTATGAGGGCTTTGTTTTTTGCACGATCCTCCCTCCTAATAAACTTTTAATTCCAGTTTTACCAGCCAAAATACGTAATAAATTAATCTTTACACTTTGTCAGGTTTGTGCAAGCGAGAAAAATAAAGATTCATGTACACATAATTCAGCAGACAGAACACTTACTGGAACATGGTGTACTCCTGAATTGAGGAAAGCTATCGAACTAGGTTATAAAGTACTGATC
>NW_015449938.1:1792239-1859665 GCF_000239435.1 Tetranychus urticae | reverse complement strand
TGTTTGGCATACAGGACAACGTGGACATGTTTGGCATACAGGACAATTGCGATGGTGTAGAAAGATTCACTGCAGGGCATGTTACCGGTGGACAATTGCATGGACTGTCATCAACTCTACAATCAGCGATGTTACATGTTTTTCCTCGATCTTCACCATGAAGAACTGTGAATTTAGTTATTTTAGTTGTCCTACCTTGAGCTATAAGATCATTACTTTCAGGATCTATAATGTAACAAAGATCATCCGTCTGTTTATCTGTAGGACTGCAAGAAAGAATGTCATTAGTTGTCTCTCTTTTGCTTCTTGTTATAATTGGACAAGGAGATTTCATTGCAATCAAAATATTATGGTTAATTTGCCCAAGGATGATTGGTTTATCACTGGTTCTCCAAGTGATAAATGGTGCTTTAGTGAAGGCATTCAAAGTTGGTAAAATACTCAAAATTACCATAAAACATATAAGGTTATTAACAGAAGAGGTCGAAGGTTTTTGTTGATCAACTTGTTGATTTTTTTTGTTATCTCGCGGATTACCAGAAATTTGCCTTTGGCGTCTTTTAGGTGTTGTTTGTTCAATTACTTCTACAGGCTCAAAATACTTTTTTAATCGGTTGATGTGAGCTTTTTTCAATTCACCTTTACCTCCAGGATTCTTTAAAACATAAGTGGTTTCACCTATTCGTTTTTCCACGATGTAAGGGCCTTTGAATAATGGAGAAAATTTGGTTTCTCTAAAATCATTTTTGATAAGGACGGAATCACCTTTTTCGAAAACTTTAAAATCTTTATCTTGATCATGTTGAAATTTTTGACTTTCTTTAGCTGTTTGTGCATGGTTCATGGCCATTTCTCGAATCGCTGGCCATTGTTCTTCGATGAAAGTAACATATTTATTTAGAGACATAGGTGGTGTTTTTTGATTATTTCTTTCAACAGCAACATCAATCGGAAGTTTAGGTTCTCGACCATACAACAAGTAAAATGGTGATGCTTTAGTGCTGGTGTTATTAGAAGTGTTGTAAGCAAACGTGATCATAGGCTAGACAATGTGCCAATTTTCTTGATCTTTTACATAATGGCTGATCATTTTACATAATGTTTGGTTTGTTTTTTCAACAAGACCATTTGTTTGGGGATGGTAAGGAGAGGAGAGGAAATGTTCAGTTTTAAAGAAGAAATTTACCTCCTTAATTAGTTTAGAAATAAAATTTCTTCCTTGATCACTGATAATGATTTTGGGACAACCATGTTGGGACATAATTTTTTCAATTAGGAATTTAGCAACTGTTGTGGATTTTTGATCACTCGTTGCGCGTGTTTCAGCCCAGCGTGTGAAATAATCAGTTGCAACAATTATGTATTGTTTTCCCTTTGAAATGGGTAAAGGACCAACTAGATCAATTCCTAATTTTTCGAAAGGATGGGAAGTAGTTATTGATTGGAGAGGAGCTTCTAACTTAGCTGGTCCTTTCTTATTGGTCTGACAAATCGCACATCTTTTAACGTAATCATTGATGTGAGTTGTCATTTTTGGCCAATAATATTTTGACGTTATTCTTTCATAAGTTTTCTGAAAACCTGAATGACCTGAAAGGATATCGTCGTGATGTGCTCTAATTATGTCTTGTCTACATTTTTGAGGAACAACTATGTTCCAACTTGTTTCGTAAGGTCTTTTAACGATGCGATAAACAATCCCTTCCTCAATTTTGTAACGATTTAATTTGCTTTGAGTTCTCAAAGGCTTTAATGCTTTGTTTTCGATTTCACACTTTAAACTCCTAATGTACGGATCATTTTCTTGTTCGAGTCTCATTTGATTATCAAATTTTACATTTTGCATGGTTAGGAAAGCAAACAATCTTTCATCATCATCTATTTCTATTTCTGCGTTATCTTCAATATTTGGATAGCGAGATAAGGCATCACAATCTTTGTGATGTTTTCCTGATTTGTAGATATTTTGAAAGTGAATTCTTGTAAAAGTAAAGAGTATCTTAATAATCTAGTGGTAAATTTTTCTTAGTTTTTAGAAAACAGAGACTGCAGTGATCCGTAATGATTTCAAATTCAATCCCTTCAAGATAAGGTCTAAACTTATCTATAGCATAAACTATCGCACAACATTCTTTATCACTAATGGCGTAATTCAATTCTGGTCCTCGAAGAAGCCGACTCGCAAACGCCACTGGTTTCCATTGTTTATCGTGTTCCTGTAAAATAATTGCACCAACACCATAATGACAAGCATCACAGCGTAGTTGGGTTAGTAATTTAGGGTTATAATGAACCAACAAAGGTGGATTGATCATTTTATCTCGTAAAGTTTCAAATGCTGTTTGTTGTTCTTCCCCCCATTGAAAACCGATATTTTTCTTAGTTAAAGCGGTCAAAGGTCTGGCGAGAAGGGCAAATCCATTAATGAATTTTCTGAAGTAAGAACAGAGTGCTACAAAAGCTCTGACGTCTGTTAAATTCAATGGAACTGGGTAATTCTTAATTGCTTTTAATTTATTTTCATCAGGAAATTGTCCTTCTCTTGTTACCATATGCCCTAGATAAAGTATCTGAGAACGTCCGAAGAAACATTTCGAAGGCTTGAGAGTCAAATTGGCTTTTCGTAATCTTTCAAAAACGACTTTTAAGTGTTCTAAATGTTCCTCAAAGTTTTTAGAGAAAACAATAACATCATCAATATAAACTAGTACAAATTTATATTTTAATCCAGAAATGACTCTATCCATAAGCCTTTGAAAAGTTGCTGGTGCACAAGAAAGTCCAAATGGCATAACTACGAAATTCAAAAGACCGTTTGCGTGATAAAAGCAGTTTTTTCTTGATCACTAGGATCCATAGCTATTTGATAATAACCACTCTTAAGATCCAAAAGACTGAAGTATTTTGAACCTTGCAAGCAATCTAGTGCTAATTGAATGTCAGGCAAAGGATAAACATCCTTTTTCGTGAGTTCGTTAAGTTTTCGATAGTCAACACAAAATCTTTTATCTCCTGTTTTTTTATCAACAATTACAATTGGTGAAGCCCAAGGTGAACTAGATTCAATAACAAAACCATCTTTGATTAATTCATTAATCATGGTATCTGCTAATTCACGTTTACTTGGAGAAAGTCGGTAAGGTGGCTGATGAACTGGTGGGTTATTACCAGTGTTAATTTTGTGTTGAACTAAATGAGTTTTTCCTAATTTATCACCGGGAAAAGAGAAAACTGGTCGATAATCATTCAACAACATCATTAAACAAGCAGATTCGTTTTGTTGTAAAGATTCGTCGAGATTAAATTTGTTTTCATTTTGAACAACATTAGCGATGATTGGTTGACGAGAAGTGGATTGAATTTCGATTAGTTCATCTTCGCTTAGATCAGATTCATTCCAAGATTCAGGAAGTGAATCTTCATCATCATTATCGTAAATGGGATTAAACTGTTTGAATTTTTTGTAGCCGATCCAGGCTTTTCGATCTTTACAACCTATTTGTATGTCAGCTTCACAGGAAATATCTTGTCCAAGTAAGACTTCAATATTTGCTGGTAAACTGGCAACAATCATTACTGTTGCTGCTACAGTTATTTTTTGTTTATCATCTATCAATGTTAATTCTAAATCGGTTTGACCGATCGGTTGAATGGGAACGTTACAAGCTGTGTCAGTTCTAGGTCCTTGATATCGAGAGAAAGGTTGACCTATTCTGTTAACTACACTTCTAGTGATAATTGTGACATCAGAACCTGTGTCAACAAGAGCTTTGAATCGATTTTGTCGGATTTCAGCATCCATAAAAATCAATTTATTATCTTGAACGTTATTTAGAAAATTGAAAAATAATCCGAGGCTAGTTTGTGTATCAACTACCCTTGCATTTTGCCATCTTCCTGTATTTTGTGTGTTGTTTTGAGGATTACTTTGATTACTTTGATTTGTGAAAGGATAATTGGTGCTTTGCATTTGGTTGCTGTATTGGTAATTATTTCTTTGTGGCGAATTTCTATTTTGATTGTTACTTTGATAATTTCTCTGCCTTTCATCGTACAAACGTTTTCTACACTCTCTATATCTATGTCCTATTTTCTTACAATAATCACAAGTGTTTGGAATGGGAGGAGGAGGTCTGTTTGTAGTTTCTTTAAGTGTCAATGAGGTTAATTTTTCTCCGATCGCCTCGACTGATTTCTTCAAATCGATAACTATTCTTTCAATGTTAGACCTATCGACCATCTCCCTTTCTTTTTGAATTTCTTTATTCCTATTGTAAGTTTGTTGTGCTTTTTTACTTCTTGTAAGCAAATCTTGTACGGTTTCGAAATCAAATTGGTCCATGAATTGGACTAATTCGGGCAGCATTCCTCTTAAAATTGTTCTGATAATTTGTTTTTCTGGCATTTTTGAGTCATATCTTCTACAAAGATCTTTCATTTCCAAAATGTAGGCAACAACTGATTGACCAGGGAATTGTTTGTTTTCATAAATTCTCTCTTCTAACATTGCTCTGTAGTCAGAAGAACAAAGGTCTTTCACCATTTTTTGTTTAAGCTCATAGTAATTACTCTCGTCACCATAAGAAGCGTACCATCTTCTTGTGGTACCTTGTAAATACATGGGAAGACGTTTAAGTCTTGTTTTATCATCCCATCCTGTAGCTTTTGTTTCGAACTCATAATTCTCAAACCACTCAACTAGATCACTAACTGTATCATCTAACATGGATATATTTGATGGTTTCACTTCAGTGATAGTTGTTAGAATCTGAGGACTTGGCTCAGGAGGGCTAGTATTATCGTTATCTCCCATTGTTAATAATTTTACACCAAAATTCAATTAAAATAACCCAAATTTATTCAAAAATAAAGAAAGAAAAGGAAGAAAAATAGAAATTAATCCACAAATCGTCTCCAATCTCTTGCTCGTTGCCAACGTGTTTTCTTTTGCTTTAATTCACTCGATCCCGCAATGTATGGTTTTTTGTTTGGATCAGGTTTTGGAGGATAGAGATAGCTGTTTTTTGTTTGGTAGACAATGAAATGTACAATATCTCTTGGGTTACTATGTTGTAAACCAGTTATTAATTGTAAATTATTTGTTCTCTGGTAATCATTTGATTTATCTCTAAACTTCAAGGCAGTCTGATCTGCTAATGCAAATTTTCTTTGAGCTTCTAATAATAGTTCTGCATTCTTTTTACTTTGATCGATAAATTGTCTTTTCAATATTAAAGCTTCTTTAAAGGTTTTAGCTATTCTTTTTTCAAACTGTCGTAAACTAGCGTAATCTTTTACACAACCAGTTTCTAATTGTTTAATTTTACAGTGCAATCTTGCGTTTTTATTTCGTCTACGCTGACGATCGAGAGGGATGTTATCATTAACTGAAAGTAGAAAAGAAAATGGAAAGAAAATAAAACTAAAATTAGGACTTTCTTGTGACTTGACTCAACAACTTCGTCCTTCATACAAAATCATACACCTTGAACGCTGTTCTAGGGTCGCAGCACCGGGCGTTTTCCACTATGGAACTGCCCTGGCTTCTTTGCGAAACTTCGAACGTGACTAACCTGTTAATTTGACTGCGAATGCCTTTGGATTTGCAGTAGAAGGAAGATTAACAATTGGGCCAACGATACCTAAATTAAGAGATTTGTTAGTAGAGTTGCGGTTTTATTGAAAGAAGAAGAGGGTTTCAAGCTGACTGGAAGACTGGAAAGGCCAGAACCAAAGGAATGAGATCCAGTAGAACCACCAAGCGATACAGCAGTACGAGGAGAAACTAAAGATTCAGTTGCATCAACCAATGTACAAATTGATGAGGTAGTAGGTAGAGGTCGATCAGTCAAACAAGACCCAGTTACCTTATTAAATTTGAGTCGATTTAAAATCGAAGGGAGAGAACGAGTGGGTGAAGTCGCAGTGGTTACTGAAGTGGTGAGGGAAGTACCAGAAGGGCTTGAGAAAGTTGAAGGATCGAGAGAGATATCAGGCGAATTGCAATAATTGGAATCAACGAGAGAAGAACACAAAGCCACAGAGTCAGAGGGAACAATTGTTAGACTAGAATGGATGACAGAACTTCCAAGAGAAGGTTCAAGACAGGAGGCTGAGTTACCAGTGAGAGAAGAACCAAGCGAAGAAGTATTGGTTGAAAATATTAGCTGTGAATCACGTTTGTAAACAATGACTCGTTTAGTGAATGCCAAAGGCGTTGGACTAGGGATAGTTATTAAAGTTGATGAAGCAGGGCAGACCATCCTGCCGTGGTCGCCAGTTGATCAGAAAAAGTGAAATGGTTCCATAATTAAGTTGTTTATTAAATTTACCAAATACATTTCTGATAATGATTACAGTAAACCATTCATTTATATACCCTTTAAAAAGGGAGCAAGATTAGTTAAAAGTAATTAAAACACCTTTTTTTTTGCGTCAATTCCATTGACGCAAATAATCAATCAAAAAGTCAACATATAATAATGATAACAATAATGTATCAATCAAAAAGGTAAAACAATGTAATTATTGTGCGTCAACAATTAATAACATTATTTGTTTCTAATATTTGGTTGTCTTATCTGGAAAAAACAGAAAAAATCATATTGCATAGAGAGAAGAGATTAGGAAAATATTTTGTTGATGGATTTAACGCTGAAACAAAAACTGTTTACGAGTTTTATGGTTGTTTTTTTCATGGATGCAAAACTTGTTATCCAATGAATAGACATTACATCACATCGAAATATCTGGATAAAACAATGGACTACCTTTTTGAAAGAACTAGTAGTAGAGCTGCTGACATGAAAAAATGGGCTATAAGATCATATCAATTTGGGAATGTCAGTATCATCATCAAGTAAAAATTGACCCTGAATTAAAGAGTTTTCATGCACTTCATTCTAGTAAACTATTCAAATCAAAGTTACCTCTTGATCCAAGAGAAGCTTTTTTTGGTGGAAGAACTAATGCAATCAAATTATTCCATCAAACTAAGGATAATGAAAAAATACGCTATTATGACTTTACCAGCCTTTATCCTTATGTTATAAAATATTGTGCTTATCCAATTGGCCATCCTCAAATCATTCGCTTCAAAGAAGAGGATAATATTTCTGACTTAAAAGATTATGAGGGCTTTGTTTTTTGCACGATCCTCCCTCCTAATAAACTTTTAATTCCAGTTTTACCAGCCAAAATACGTAATAAATTAATCTTTACACTTTGTCAGGTTTGTGCAAGCGAGAAAAATAAAGATTCATGTACACATAATTCAGCAGACAGAACACTTACTGGAACATGGTGTACTCCTGAATTGAGGAAAGCTATCGAACTAGGTTATAAAGTACTGAAAATTTACGAGATTTGGCACTTCAAAGAATTCTCAAAATACGATCCCGCTAAAAAAGATGGGGGATTATTTGCCGAGTTCATTAATAAATGGCTTAAACTAAAAGTAGAAGCTTCAGGATGGCCTAAAAATATTGAAACAGATAAACAAAAACAGGATTTCTTGAAAATTTATGAAGAAAAAGAAGGTATTGCTTTGAATATTGATAAGATAGAGAAAAATGCTGCCCTGCGAACTCAAGCAAAATTAATGGCTAATAGTTTCTGGGGAAAATTTGCACAAAGACCGAATCTTCCAAAAGTAGTTTACTTAAATGAACCTAGTGATTTTTTCAAGCTTCTTGCTGATTCCAAAAAAATTGTTTTAGATGCTTATCTTGTGAATAATGGTACAATGATGGTCCAGTATGAAAGTACAGAAGCTTACACAGATGACCCTAAGCATTCGAACATAGTCATTGCAGCATACACTACTGCTTACGCTAGGCTAAAACTTTATGAAGCTTTACAAATTTTACAAGATAGAGTCCTTTATTTCGATACTGATTCTATTATATATTTAGAGAAAGAATGTGATAAGTTTGATTTAGCTATCGGGAACTTTTTAGGTGAGTTGACTGATGAATTAGAAGAATATGGTGAGGGATCATATATAACGAAATTTGTTTCTGGAGGGCCTAAAAACTATGCGTATGAAGCTATTTCACCTGCAACGGAAGAATCAAATTACTGCTGTAAGATTAAAGGTATAACGTTAAATCATAAAACAAAAAATGTTTTAAATTTTAATGCAATAGAAAACCTGATAAGAAAGAGCATTGAAAATGATGAGGAGGAGGAAATCCATTTAGAGCAACTTGTTTTCAAGTCTACGAGAGAGAATGATGTTAAAAGTTCAAACTTTAGTAAAAGATATAGACTAACTTATGATAAAAGACGAATCATCACATCTGATCTCACCACTTTACCGTTTGGATTTGTTGAGTAATTTAGACTAAAGTGTATAAAGATAAAAAGATGTATATCAAGATGATTAAACAAAAGCCAGTGGAAATAGCCAGAACAACTTTAATGCTCAAGCATCCATTCACATGCATTGTTGCAGGTCCTACCTCTAGCGGTAAAACGATTTTTGTTCGCAATCTTATTGCTTCTCATGTTAAAACTATTCACATCAAACTTAATAACAACCTGCGAGTTTTATGGTGTTACGGAGTTTTCCAAGAAAAATACAATGACCCTATTCCAGCTTGTGAGGTGAACTATGTTAGCGGAATACCCAGCGAGGAAGATATTGCTAATTTTATGCCTGACTTGATTGTTTTAGATGATTTAATGACTGAATCATCCAATGCTGTACAAGTATCACAATTTTTCACCAGAGGGAGTCATCATCAAGGTTATAGTGTTGTGATGATTGTACAAAACCTATTTAATAAAGGAAAAGAAATGAGGAACATATCATTAAATAGTCAAATAATTGTGCTGATGAAAAACCGCAGAGACTTGCGTCAGATAAACACCTTAGCGCAGCAGATATACCCAGGAAAAAGTAAAGATTTTGTCGCAGTTTATCTTGATGCAACAAAAGAACCTTTTAGTTACTTGTTGATAGATTTACAACAAACAACGCCAGAGGCGCTAAGATTGCGGACTCAAATATTCGAGGATTCATCAACTCAAATAATTTATAAAATTTAATATGTCTTGTGATTTGAAATATTGCTCCACTTTGATTGAATTAATTTCTAGATCTAAACACAAAATAAACAAAAAAGAAATAATTAAAATTCTTAAATGTGAAAAGTGCATAAACTCTGCATTTCATGAATTAACAGTGAACCTCTTAAATGGTAATATAGCCCTCACGCAAACACAAAGAAAACAGTTGAAGTCTATGAAAAGTTTAATTGCTAAATTAGCTAAATCTAAAGTAAAAACAAGTAAAAAAGTTGGAGCTAAGGAATTCCAAAAGTATTGTAAACTTTTCGACATTCTCAAGCCTTCTCTTGCTGACATCTTGGATAATGTTTAAAAAGATGATTGTAACTCCAACTGAGGATGACAACCTGGTTACAAAAACCAAAACTAAAACAGAAAATTCTGTACAAAAAGAGATGCGAAAGGAAAGCAAAAGGTGTTTCACTTCGAATGAGATAAGTGATCTTTGTACCATTCTGTTAAAACTCGCTGATAAAGGACTAATTAATGTTAATGGTGAAGTTATTAAACCTGATGGTAAAGTGATAAAAGAAAGTAATATCGTCCAGATTCTAATACACGCAATTAAACCTGAAAATTATGTGGAAGGATATGAATATTTACCTACTATTTTACGTGAAGCAGAAATTAACGATATACCTAATAAACTGATTCTTATAGACAATAAAGAGACTGAATTGCGAAGAACTCATGAAGAGGAGATAATTAACGATCAGTCTGAAGGTTTTGATACAGTTGACCAAAGTCCAGTTGAAAAGGATACCGTGTCAGTTGATGATTCTGTGGCAAAACGACAAAAACAAAATCCGAGGATAAGAAAGAAACGGAATTGGTTATTCCCTTGAAATGCCTAATAAAGATACCATTTTGAAAGAGTTGTTTTATGACCCTTCTTTACCATCAGGATTTGGAGGAATCAATTCATTGTATGCTGCTGCGAAAAAATATGGAATCAGTAAGAGATATGTGACTGATTATCTTTCTAAACAAAAAGCATATACACTACATAAACCCGTTATAAGGAAGTTCAAACGTAATAAAACATGGGTTCCTCATCAATTTTTTCAATTGCAAGCAGATCTAGCAGATATGCGATCTTTAGCAAGCAGCAATTATGGACATAAATATATTTTAACAATAATAGATGTGCTTTCCAGATACGCATGGGCGATCTCAATAAAAAACAAAAAACCTCATAGCATAATAGCAGCTTTCAAAATCGTATTCGCTCAACAAAAGCCTCTTTATTTACAAACTGACAGAGGTAAAGAATTTGTGAACAGCCAATTCAAGTCTTTTTTGGAAAAAGAAAATGTTAAATTTTTCACCACTAGAAATCAAACAGTTAAATGTGCTTTAGTTGAAAGATTTAATAGAACATTGAAAAACAAGATTTACAAATTCATGACAGCTAATAATACCAAAAGATGGTACCCTCATTTGCAAGATTTCGCAAAATCATACAATAATTCCATCCATAGATCAATAGGTGTTACCCCTGAAAGTGCTAAGGAAATGCGCAGTGACATATTGTTCGCATCATCTTATGGCAATCGTTTTCCTAATACTCAACAAAAACACAGAAAACTTTTATTAGGTGATCAAGTTCGCATAGCAAAGCATCTCAGTGCATTCAACAAAGGTTATCTTCCAAACTGGTCAACTGAACTATTTAATGTTACTAATTATTTGAAAAAGGACGATAAATTTCAATATACAGTCAGTGAACAATCTGGTAAAGAAAGCCTTCAACGATACTATACCGAGGAAATACAAAAAGTAAACAAAGCAGCTAAAAGAACGTACGTTATCGAGAAAGTTCTTGAGAAGAAAACAGTTAATGGAGTTGAATATGTCAAAGTCAAATGGAGAAATTATCCACCAACTTTCAACAAATGGATCCCCGCAAGATCGATCTCGAAATATCAATAATCCTAATAATAAATCTCCCGAATATATTCTATTTTTAGCGCAGATAATCATTATCGTTGCAGTTGTTATTGTAAGTGTCATCAACCTAAGCATTGGAGCTGAACGAGAGTCTCTTTGGGTTTCTTTAATGAGTAGCTGTCTAGGATACATACTTCCATCACCTTTTGTTGTAACTAAAAAAACTGATACACCTCTAAACAAATGAATCAAAGTAGAGAGTTTGATATTGTACTGTCAAGTGACTTTAATAAAGATGATTTTCCAAAAAACAACCCAAGTTCCTTTCGTAACAAACTATCGAAAAAACTTAATCTTCAAGGATCATGGTATGTTAGCTTGCTAGAGATCAGTGTTCCAAAAACGTGGGTTTCGAGTAGAACGATAAGTTTTCATCTAGTGGATGAAACTACATCGCAACAAATTGGTGAGGAGAGATCAGTTGAGCTTTTAACAACTGATGCGTATACAGATATCACTGCTAAATTGAATAATGCTGCTAAATTAGACGGGTTGGATTCGCAAGTAACATTTGGTTTGGATAAGAATGGTAAATTAACAATAACAAATGGTGTGAAAAAACAGGATTATGTTCAAAGTATCATCGCTCCAGTTTTTGATGAATATTCTAAAGAAATTCTGGGCTTGTATATAGTAACTACACTGAAAAACAAAAAAGTGATAGCTTATCGTCCTCCCAATCTTTATGACTATGCAGATATTTTTACTGTTGAAAGTGATTTGATAGAACCAATCCATGTTGGCTCAGATGAAAGACCTGTTCTACGCTATTTAATACCTAAAGGATTGCCTGATTTTGGTGATAATCTGTCATTCAATTTTGCTAAGCCACAAAAACGGAAGATCAAAGTGTCTTATATTGAATCAATAGACATAAATATAAGTAACTTGAAAGGCGTTCCACCACCATTTCGATTTGGGACGTCAGTGTTAACACTACGCTTTCAACATGACCCGTATTACTAACTTATTCGATTATTATAAAGAACAAGTAAACCAACCAAAAATTTCAGTAGCTAAATCAAGTAATAAAATCTCTGATAGTGTCAAAAGCAGAAAGAGGAGGACAAAGAGCAAAAAGGAGTGTGCTCCCGTGAAAGATCTAAAACGCAAAAAAGCAGAGTGACTAAAAAGTCTATGAATAAAAAGCCAGTCAACAAACAGCGGACGGTGAAGAAAGATCTACCAGCTAAAAAAGCAGTGAAACATAAAAACAAAAAGTCTAAGAAAAGCGAAAAGAAATTAAACTTTGACTTCCTTAAAATGTCAACTGAAAAACTTTTTGAACCTTGTGTACTTCCAGAATTTGATTTATTCAAACTACCTCATATGTCTTATCAAGTTGAAAAATCATTACAAGTTGATTATAGACCACTAACAGCTCTCAAATCCGATTGCCCAATTGAGTTTTTCATAACTGGTACAGAAGATGAACTTGTTTCCCTGCACAAGTCTAAGCTTTATCTTCGCTTCAATGTGTTCTATAAAGCAGTCGGCGCAGATAAACCAAAAAGTACAGATTGGCAAAAGCTCGACATCTGTCAGAATGCTCTTCACTCAATTTTCAAAGATGTAGAGGTCAACATTGGTGACAAAAAAATCAACTCCACCTTTGGAACCTATCCATACATCGCTTTTCTTTCTACTCTATTGTATAAGTCAAAGGAAGAAAAAAATTCAAGCTGTAGAGGGGCATTCTGGTTTGAGAACCTAACTTCATTAACCAGCGTTATTTCAACATCGAGGTCAAGTGCTCTTTATCCTAGATTTGTAACAGCAGAATCTGCGCTAGAAAATGGAAGAACTGTGGAAGTTTGTGGCTCTCTGGAGACGGAAATTTTCAATCAAAAAAGACCCATACCTGGACAAATCCCCATAAGAATAAAACTTTACCCTAATAAACCAGAATTTTACTTCACAACCAGTGATTCAGCTAAGTTCATACCTAAGTTGGTTCTTCAAGATGCTTTTTTAAGCGTGCATAAATACAAAATAACTCGAGATATGCAGCTAGCTTTGAATAGTGCGATAAAGCTAAGCTCACTGAAATACCCCATAGTCAGACGGGAAATAAAATATTTCACCATCAACAGCACTTCTCCAAGTGTTGTGATTGACAATGCTATAGTTGGTCAGCTGCCTAGAAGGTGTTTTGTTGTTCTATTAGATGCGAATTCTTTTGAAGGTTCCTATGATACTTTTCCTTTCCATTTCGGAAACAAAGATCTTAATAAAATTTCATGCCTAGTGAATGGTGAACTTTATCCGTCGAGACCTTATCAGCCCGAATACTCTGAGGATATATACAATCATTGTTATTTAGGCTTATTAGACGCACTTAAGCCTGATTGTAACTTCAATTATACCTACGATACCTACAAAGAAACTTTTCCGATATATGCATTCGATCTTTCGTGTGATGGGGCTACAGGTGGAGATAAATACATAAACAAGCAACGATTTGGTTCGATTAGATTCGACTTAAACTTCGCAAAAGCTTTGACAAAGGCTACAACACTACTTATTCTCAGCGAATATGATAATCTTTTACAGATCGATCATTTAGGTTCAGTAGCAACTGACTTTAATTAATTTTCAATGGCAAATTATCATTTTATTTTTGCTTTTATTTTATTTTTCCCCACAAACTTTATCCTTTGTTTTTTAGCCCCCTTAAATGTATTTAAATTAATTAATCATCATTTTAATAAAGCTGCTTTACTTAAATTCGACTTATCATTTGCTGAATAATTAAGGTTCATATGATATTTAATCGAGGGTTCAAGTCAAGGGTTAATCATCATAATTTCAGTTTCATTTGTAACGCTCCGCCTGCAAGGTGGAGTGTTACAAATGTATACTATACTACTGTAGTGCAACATGCTGAATTTTAACGACTTCACTTTTTTGTGCGAAAGGAATAGACGGTAGCTTCCCAATCACGGCGAGATTCGATATATCAACTGAAGGAACAATATTTCCTTTCGTTAAACAGCTTTCATGAATAGTTTTTTTACATCCACCAACTTCTGATCTTATATGGTGGCGTAACAAAGTGACATTATTGGCACCTGAAGAACATGCTTTTGCAGTTTGCTCGAACAATGGAAAAAGATGATCGAAATAGTAATAGACAATCATTGCGCTTTGATTAGACAAGTGCTGATGCGTGCACAAGTAAAAGCTTTTTGATTCATTGTCATCATTGTAACTTCCAGAAAAGTAAACAAAAATTACTTCATGCAACTCATTCGCATCGAATTCTGGTCGAGTAAAATACATCTCAACTGCACTTGAAATAAGTTCACTTCCCTTGTCAAGACACAAACGTATTATTGATATCTCTTGAGTAATATCAGAGACTTTTTCATCCCATATACTTCGCATTATAAGAAGATACAATTTATTGTCGAAATGAATATAATCTGTCATTTTCCATTTCTTAATGTACTTCCAATCATCTTGGAACGCTGGTAAGCGTCCAATCACTGAAACTTTTTCACTTTCAACATCGAAATGCAACAATTCCAGATAATTCCAATCAACTGATGGTTCTGTTAAATCCGGATTGAGTATTGTTGGAACATGAAGAGCTTCATCATCACCAAAAGCTATTATTGGACCAGTTAATTTACCAGAATATGTCATATTTTTGATAGTCTTTCTTTCGATGAGAATTCGAGGTATATTTTGATGGACAAACATCAATCGATCTGCATCGACGTTGATTACTTTCCAATTGACGAGGTCTGACACATTAACTACACTTTTTGGTACATTAATGTAAATGGTCTTGCCAACAAGATAAATGCCATAATATGTTGTACTATTGTCTTTATCAGTCAAGAAGACATTACTTGGTGTTTTGTAATAGAAAATCATATCGTGTTTTGGTGTTCTGAATGAATTTGCGATTTGACTGAAGAGACAAAGTACAATAGTTAATAAAAAAGATGAAATTGACATGACATTATTTAACCAAATATTGTGTTATAATACAACTACATTCTTACTCGACCACTTAATAACTAAACAGTTTAACTTGACTAGTTTACTTGATAGTTTATTTATCTTTTCGAGCTGTTTTTGCATCTATTGTTCAGGATAATATTTGTGATTTGAGTACGATAGTTGAATAATCCTGTCGATGTGATAAAGAAATCAAATACGATTTTTTATTCGCAAATAAACTAAAGTATCGCTTCTTATATTGAATATTGAGATTTTATTATATAATACATGCTTCATGGGATTAGATGAGATAACATGGAATTTCGCTGGGTTAAAATAGGATAGCTCAAGTATAGCTATTACAGCTAAAATTTCATATTTCTATTCACTGATTTCGATAATAATGGTGGCCATTGGCCTGAATATGATTTTTGAGATTTCATTGATTTCAATGATTTAGATGATTTCGATGGTTTTTCCAGTTTACCTTTTGGCTTCGAGCTCAATGATTTACCCCCTTTCTTTGATAGCAGTGCCTCTGATGATTTACCCGATTTATCCGCTGGCTTTAATTTGGATGCTTGATCAAGTTTACTAGTTGATTCCTTCAATTTAGCTGAGTCTTTTCCGGTTTGTGCATTCATTTTAGATGATATTTTTGGACCAGCAGGCGGTATGAACTCTTGACTAGCAACAAGTTGTTTCGCATTTTTTGAGCCAGGAACTAACCTTTCCATCTGTTGCTTACCACACTGCGTATAACCTACAAACAAAAATGTACTAAGGAGTAAACCTACAAATAATACAAGTATAATTGCAAATGTATTATTCTTAGGATTGGAAACGAGACCAGTTTCGGTCTTGTTTCGGTCAGCAGCAGCAGTAATAGTAACCTTATCAACAGACACAGCGCCAAGGCTATAAACATGTGCATATTTAGTGTTAACCAGATCTACAGCGATATTAAATTCACCCGATTTATTCAACTTCATAGAGCACTCAATGGTTGCTCCATTCATTTTGATGTTGGTACAATGATTATGTGGACCAGCTTTGATAACCAAAGTTTCTTGTGCTTTAGTTATATTCACCGGTTCATCTAATTCAATCTTTAAAGTTGTCGGTAATGATGAGTTGATTATTAAAGGGGAAATTTTGTTGATTTTAAAACAACTATTGTTAACTGGTCCAGTCTCATTTGCAGATTGATGATTAATAGTTGTATTTGTGCAATTGCCATTTGTCCAAACACAGTCAAGACTGGGTCCATACATCATACAGTGAGTGCAAGTTGTAAGACGAGGACAAAGCTCACTAAACCAGACTCTGGTGACTTGATTAGCTACGGGAGTCAGGTAATAGCCTTCGAAAGGACGTTTATTGATATGAATAATCTTTGACGAACTGGTAATTGTTTGCTTAAAGGGTTTGACTTCCGGTTTAAGGTCAGTTTTCGGCTCATCAAACCTAACTAAATTCATTAAACTATAGAAATCAGATCCCAAGTAAATGAATAAGGCATTGAAATCAAGTGGAAATGGTAGTGCAACATGCTCAATTTTATCGAGTACACTTTTTTGTGCGAAAGAAAGAGACTGTAGCTTTCCAATCACGGCGAGATTCGATATATCCTTTGAAGGAACCATATTTTCTTTCGTCGAACATCTTTCATGATTAGTTTTTTTACATCCACCAACTTCTGATCTTAAATGGTGGCGTAACAGAGTGACATTATTGACACCTGAAGAACATGATTTTGCAGTTTGCTCGAACAATGGAAAAAGATGATCAAAATAGTAATAGACAATAATTGCGCTTTGATTGAAGTGCTGATTCGTGACCAAGTAAAAGCTTTTTGATTCATTATCACCATTGTAACGTCCAGAAAAGTAAGCAAAAATTACTTCATGCAGCTCATTCGCATCGAATTCTGGTCGAGTAAAATGCATCTCAACTGCACTCGAAATAAGTTCACTCCCTTTGTCGAGACACAATCGTATTATTGATATCTCTTGAGTAACCTTTGCAGCCTCTTCGTTCCATATACTTTGCTTTATGAGAAGATACAATTTATTGTCGAAATGCATGTAATCCATCATTTTCCATTCCTTAATGAACTTCCAGTCATCATCTTTAAGCCAAGATAAGCTTTTGATTACTGAAACTTTTTCAGTTTTATCATCGAAACGCAATAATTCAATATAATTCCAATTAACCGCCGGTTTAGTTAAACTTGGATTGGATATCGTTGGAACATGAAGAGCTTCATTATCACCAAAAGCTATGATTGAATCACTCAATTCGCCAGAATATTCCATTTCCTTGATAGTTCCTTGGCCAATAAGAATTTGAGGCTTTTTATTATAGACAAACATTAATCGATCTTTATTGAGATTGATTACTTTCCAATTGACAATGTTGTACACATTGACTACACTCTTCGGTACATTAATGTAAATGGTCTTACCAAGAAGATAAATGCCATAAAAGGTTGTAAGATTTTCAGGATTCGGCAAGAAAACATTGCTCGGTGTTTTGTAGTAGAAAGTTATATCATGTTTGGGTGCATCAAATGAATGTGCAATTACAATCAAAAGACAGAGTTTAATGATCAATAACAAAGATGAATTGAACATGGTAAATTTTTTCTTCGAAAATCAGAATAAAATTTCCGAACAAGGCAACATTCAACAAAAGATTGTGTTTGGCTTCGTATTCGATAAATTAACCAATTTACTCGAATTCATTGTTAAGGATAATATTTGTAATTTAACAATTGTGTTTGGTTACTAAAGTTGAATAATTATGACAAATTTTTTACAAAATTCAAATAAGATTCTTTATTGGCAAAGATACATCGATCTAGAAAGATTTACAAATAAGCTAACAAATCATTTCTTATATTGAGTATTGAGATTGCATTATGTAAGACATATTATTATATTTAATTGTGGCTGCTACCGAACTTGATTAAAAACTATACAAACAGCAAATCAAACAAGAAGCGCAAAATCGTTTGGTGGTCATTTTAATCTTGATGAATCTAATTGTTTTGATAAATACAAATGATCGGGAACAGATCGCATTGAGCTCCAAAGGGAAACCTGTTTACTCGAAGGTGCATTAGTAACGGTTGAATCTGTTAGTGTATTCATTGTTGAGGATAGTATCTTTGATCTAACACGAGTTATTGCACTTTGAGTACCAACGAATCCCTTCAAATTTCTTGTTCGAGCAAACTTTTTGAATTTAGTTACATATTCCTCATTAAACTTTGTATAAGCTACTAATGAAAATGAACTAATGAGTAAACCTAAAAGTAATATAAAAATTACTGTAAATGTATAATCAGGATCGTTTTCAGGCGCAAAAATATGAACCTGATCAATAGATGCAGCACTAATTGTGGAAACATCTGCATATTCATCATTTTGCAGACTAACTTCAATCTTAAATTTACCCGGTTCAAGTAAATTTAAAGTGCAATTAAAGAATGGCCCATTTCTTGTTATGTTACTGCAATGGTTATGTGAACCAGCCTTTATAACTATATACTCTCGAGCGTTGGAATCCCGGGACCAGTGTTTATCGAGTTCAAATTGTTAGTATTGTCGATGAAGAAGAGTTGAAGATTAAGGGTGAAATGTTGATGATTTTGAAGCAATGGTCAACTGTTAGTGCAGTCTTGTTTTTGGGTTGATCATCACGAGTACACATTGAATTTGACCAAATGCAGTCAGAATAAAGTCCATACATAATACATTGAGTACAAGTTTTTAGATGTGAACACACTTCAATGGGAATGAAAAGGATTTTATTAGTTTCTTTAGTTACGAAAAGAGCTCCGTGTGGACGTTTATTAGTATGAAAAAGGGCTTCACCGAATGCACTTATATAAGAGGACGACTTTGCAGAAACACTCATGCATATTGGTTGTTCAGCGAAATCATATTCACAAATATCAGTATCGATGAATGGGTTATCCGGCATTATTATGCTCGCTGTATCAAATGGATAGGGCAGTGCAACAAACTGTATCTTATGGGGTACAGTTAACCGAAAATTATAACGCAAATTAAGAGAATTTGGTAATTTTCCAGTTACAACGAGACTGACATCTCTTGAAGGAACAATATTTTCCTTCGTTGAACAGTTTTTATAAGAAGTCTTTTTACATTCACCGACTTCTGATCTTAAATGGTGTCGTAATAAAGTGATGTTACCAAAACCAGAGGCACAGTCATTTGAAGTTTCTTCAAACAATGAAACAAAATGGTCAATATAATAGACTTGATAAGCTTTTGTATTATCTGAAGTCTGTAATTGTGTTGTGTGCACTTGGTAACGAATGGTGTCATTATATAAAGGTTTAAAAAGGAAAACGAAAAACAAATCAATTATCTTGTTGGACTTGAATTCTTCTTGAGTAAAATGAATATCAACTGCACTTGAAATAAGTTCACTTCCTTTATCGAGACACAATCGTATTATTGATATCTCTTGAATAACAGATAGATCATCATCTAAAATACTTCGCTTTATAAGAAGGTACAATTTATCGTCGAAATGAATATAATCTGTCATGTTCCATTCTATAATGAACTTCCAATCATCTTTAAGCCAAGGTAAGGATCGCCTTACAGAAACCTTTTTATTTTCAGCATCGAAACGCAACAATTCAATATAATTCCAATCAGGAATTGGTTTAGTTAAACTTGGATTGAATATTGTTGGAACATGAAGAGCTTCATTATCACCAAAAGCTATTATTGAATCACTCAATTCACCAGAATATTCCATTTCCCTGATAATTTCTCGATTAATCAGAATATATGGTTTATTTTGATGTGCGAACATTAATTGATCTTCATTAACACTGATTACTTTCCAATTGAGGATGTCGGACACATTAGCTACATTCGTTGGAATATCAATTGTTATTGTTTTACCAGCTACATAAATACCATAAGATGTTGAGTGATTAGTGGGATTTGTCAAGAAAACACTGTCATGTGTTTTATAATAAAACAATGAATCATGTTTTGGTGTTGTGAATGAATATGTTTTTTGACTCAAAAGACAAAATTGAAAGGTCCATATTAGAAGGTAATTAAACATGATAAGTATTCACAAAAAAATTATATAATTAGCGTTTACTTGAAAATTGTCATCAACAAATGAGCCAATAAATTAACAAATCCTAATATTCAACTCAAAGAAGAGTTTAAAGAAAGAGATTTGTTATTTTGTTGAAATTTTAAAATTAAACTTAAAAAGAAAATCGCAACAAACAACCAATTAACCAAAAATATGTACAAGATGCACAATATTCTATTCGGTTCCTTCGATATTTGAAGTTAAAGCTGTGTAACAAGACCTTAGATCTTAATTACATCTATAACTATTAATATTAATATAAAAAACGAAAATCGCAAACAGCAAATTAATCAAGTTGCGAGAAATCATTTGGTTTTTATTTTGATTCTGTTGAATGTAATTTTAATCGTGGATGCATTCGACGAGGTTCAGATCGCATTGGCCTTCAAAGTGAACCCTGTTCACTCGATGATTCCTTTGTGGTGGTTGAGTCATCTATTGTATCCATTGTTGAGGATGCTACTTGCGCTTTAAAACGGGTTATTGCACTTAATTTACTTTTCTTTTTCGAGTCAAAAGACTTTATGAACTTTTTATCACTGTGAGTACCAACGAATTGCTTTACTTTTCTTGGTCGAGAAACCTTTTTGAATCTATTCAAATGTTCCTTATTACACTTATAATAAACTATTAGCGCAAATGCATTTATTATTACACCTAAAAATAATATCAAAATTATTGTAAATGTATCATCCATTTCAATATGATCCGGGGTTTCAGGCGCCAAAATATTAACCTTGTCATTAGATACAGCACGAATGACCGAAGTATCAGCATTTCTATCACTCGTAGACTAACATCAATCTTGAAACCACCCGATTCTGTTAAACGAATAGAGCAATTGATTAATAGTCCATTTATTTTAATGCCGGTGCAACGATATTGATCGGCTTGGATGACTAGATACTCTTGACAATCCTTAGTCAGTGGTTTGTCGAGTGCAATTGTTAGTATTCTGGGTGAAGAAGAGTCGAAGATTAAGGATGAAATGTTGCTGATTTTAAAGCAATGGTCGCCTGTTAGTGTAGCCTTGTTCTTAGGATAATTATCATGAAAGCAAATAGAGTTTGACCAAATGCAGCCAAAATAAAGTCCATACATTATACATTGAGTACAAGTTTCCAGATTTGAACACACTTCAATGGGAATGAAAAGGATTTTATTAGTTTCTTTAGTTACGGAAAGAGCTCCGTCTGGAAGTTTATTAGCATGAAAATCAGTTTCAATGAATTCATTTAAATCGCTTGATACAATCGAGTTTGCCAGCAAATTTATGCATTCTAAGGGTACAGAGAACTGATTATAATATTCACAAATTTTAGTCAAAAAGAAAGGTTTTTGCGCGAATTAATATGCCTGCTTTATCGTATGGATACAACTAGTGTTGTATTGTTCCAATATTTTAAAGGAACAAGAACAACGAGAAGAAAAATTTCTTCGGAACAAGAACAAAAAATGTTGTTCCTAGTTCTTAAAATCGAGAACAAGAACGATTTGTACTGTTCTTGTTATTGTTCTTGTTCTCGATTTTAAGAGCTAGGAACAACATTTTTTGTTCTTGTTCCTTGAAAATATTGGAACAATGCAACACTATATTCAACAAAAGATTGTGCTTGGCTCTGCAGTCGATCATTAACCAGTTTACTTGAGTTCATTGTCGAGGATAATGTTTGCTATTTAATAGATTTGTTAATTAAGTTGAATAATCATGACAAGTTTTTTACAGAATTCAAATAAGATTCTTTATTCGCAAAGATACATCGATCTAGAAAGATTTACAAATAAGCTAACAAATCGTTCCATATATTGAAATTGCATTATGTAAGGCATATTTCATGTAATTGTGGTTGCTACCGAACTTTACTTTGAACTACAAAAAATAATCCATAGACAGAAAATCAATCAAGAATTAGAAATTGTTTTGTGGTTATTTTAATCTTGATGAATATAAATGTTTTGATGAATACAAATGACCGGGAACAGATCGCATTGAACTCCAACGGGAAACCTGTTTACTCGAAGGTGCATTAGTAACAGTCGAACCTGTTAGTGTATTCATTGTTGAGGATAATAACTTTGATCTAACACGAGTAATTGCACTTTGAACACCAACGAATCCCTTTACTTTTCTTGTTCGAGCAAACTTTTTGAATTTAGTTACATATTCCTTATTAAACTTTATATAAGCTATTAGTGAAATTGAACTAACAAGTAAACCTAGAAATAATATAAAAATAGCTGGAAATGTATAATCAGAATCCCTTTCAGGCGAAAAAATATGAACCTGATCAATAGATGCAGCACTAATTGTGGAAACATCTGCATATTCATCATTTTGCAGACTAACTTCAATCTTAAATTTACCCGGTTCAAGTAAGTTTAAAGTGCAATTGATGAATAGCCCGTTTCTTGTTATGTTACTGCAATGGTTATGTGAACCAGCCTTTATAACTATATACTCTCGGGAATTGGAATCCGGGACCAGTGGTTTATCGAGTTCAATTGTTAGTATTGTCGGTGTCAAAGAGTTGAAGATTAAGGGGGAAATGTTGCTGATTTTGAAGCAATTGTTGACTGTAAGTGTAGCTTTGTTCTTGGGTTGATCATCATGAACACAAATAGAGTTTGACCAAATGCAGTCAAAATAAAGTCCATACATAATACATTGAGTACAGGTTTTTAGATTTGAACACATCTCAATGGGAATATAAAGGATTTTATTAGTTTCTTTAGATACGAAAAGAGATCCGTGTGGACGTTTGTTAACATGAAAATCGGTTTCCCCGAATTCAAGTATATCATCAGAGGAAATCGAGTTTAAATTTATAATCATGCAGCTTGGCAATCCAACGTACAGGTCATGATATTTGCAAATATCAGTTAAAAGGAACGGTTTCACGTGCATTAATAAGCGCGCTGTATTGTATGGATATGGCAGTGCAACAAACTGAATCTTATGGGGTACAGTTACATGAGAATTATAAATCGTATCAAGAATGATTGATACTTCTTCGACTACAACGAGACTGCCATCTCTCGAAGGAACAATATTTTCCTTTGTTGAACAGCTTTTATAAGAAGTTTTTTTACATTTACCGATTTCTGATCTTAAATGATGCCCTAATAAAGTGATGTTACCAGAACCAGAGGCACATTCATTTGCGGTTTGTTCAAACAATGAAACAAAATGGCCAATATAATAGACATAATAAAATTTTGTATTACTTGAATATTGTAATTCTGTTGTGTGCAATTGGTAACGATTGGTCTCATCATAAGAGGGTTTAAAAAGGAAAACGAAAACCAAATCAATTATCTTGCTGGACTCGAATGCTTCTCGAGTAAAATGAATCTCAACTGCACTCGAAATAAGTTCACTTCCTTTGTCAAGACACAATCGTATTATTGATATCTCTTGAATAACAGATCGAGAATTTGCTTTCGAAATGCTTCGCTTTATTAAAAGGTACAATTTATCGTCGAAATGAATATAATCAGTCATTTTCCATTCTATAATGAACTTCCAATCATCTTCAAGCATAGGTAAGGATCGCTTCACAGAAACCTTTTCACTTTGATCATCGAAATACAACAATTCAATATAATTTCCTTTAGGAACTGGTCCTGTTAAATTAGGATTGAATATTGTTGGAACATGAAGAGCTTCATTATCACTGAAAACTATTATTGAATCACTTAATTCACCAGAATATTCCATTTCCCTGATAATTTCTCGATTAATCAGAATATATGGTTTATTTTGATGTGCGAACATTAATTGACCTTCATTGAGATTGATTACTTTCCAATTGAGGATGTCGGACACATTAGCTACACTCGTTGGAATATCAATTGTTATTGTTTTACCAGCTACATAAATACCATAAGATGTTGAGTGATTAGTGGGATTTGTCAAGAAAACACCGTCTCTTGATTTGTAATAAAACAATGAATCATGTTTTGGTGTTCTGAATGAATATGTTTTTTGAATCAAAAGACAAAATTGAAAGGTCCATATTAGAAGGTGGATAAACATGATTATGGTAAATGATATGCAGAATTATATAACTCTTGATTCCTTTCAAATTAACTATCAAATCCTAATATTGCCATTCAAAAGGAAGAAATTTTAAAATAGAATTTTGAGAGAGTGGATATGGTTTAGCCAAAGGTTAGGTTTATTGGGTAATAATTATATACAAAGGGGTTAACAATAAGGGTAAGATGATGAGACGGAAGTACAGTAAGTAAGTGTATCCATAGGTGTAAAGCACACTCTCTTATATATACATGTGATAAGGTTACAACAGAAGCTTCTAGAAGGGTTGCCATGAGGACGCAATGATTACGTCATGTACACGTCTAGTACTCTAGTATCGTACGTGTACTCTCACACGCCCGCTTAATCATGAAGTCCTAACTTTTCACTGAATCCTTCATGCTTCACTCTAGCAAGACTCTTTGTGAGTACGTCTGCAACATTGTCCTCTGATCGTACGTAATCAACCTTTATTAGGCCTTCATCGATCCGTTCTCTTACTACATGCCATTTGATATCGATGTGTTTAGTACGTGAGTTTGTTACTGGATTCTTTCCAATAGCAATAGCGCTAGTACTGTCGCTAAATACTTGTACTGGTTGCTTCACGTACTCTTCCTGACCTAATCCTTCTAGTAATTGCTTGATGCCTAGCGTTTCATTTGTTGCTGCTGCTAATGCTATGTATTCAGCTTCCGCTGAACTTTGCGCCGTTACTGATTGACGTGACGACTTCCAGGCGATGGCAGCTCCTGCTAGCATCAGTACGTAACCACTTGTACTCTTTCTATTAATATTATCGGACGCCCAATCTGCGTCAGCATAAACGTTCATTTGCTTACGACTTCTCGTGTAAACCAACTTCTTCGATACTGTTCCTTTTAAGTACCTTAAGATTCTTTTAGCTGCTACCAAATGATCTGTTCTCGGATCTTGGTTGTACTGAGATAACTTGTTAGTAGCGTACGTAATATCAGGTCTTGTGTAAGTTGATATGTGATGTAAAGATCCAATCAACTTCTATACGTTTCTTGGTCTACTTTTGCTGATTTTGGGTTGAACTTCAGGTTTACTTCCATTGGTGTCGAGACAGTTTTACAATCCTTCAATCCATGTGTCTCGATTAACTTCTCGATTGCAGTACGTTGACTGACTTTGATGCACGTACTTGTTCGTTCAACCTCTAAACCAAGAATGTTCCGTACGCTGCCTTTATCAACCATTTCAAAATGCTCGGATAATCTTCTTTTGACTTTGTTCAATTCATCCAAGTCTGCAGCAGCTATGAGTAAATCATCTACGTACACAACTATGATTACTCCATTCTTCTTATAAACACATTGGTCACTTTTCATGCACTCGAAGCCATCATCAATTAATGTTGAGTTTAACTTCACGTACCACTGTCGCCCGCTCTGTTTGAGCCCGTAAATTGACTTGTTTAAGTGGCATACGTAATCACCAGGCTTCTCAAATTCTTCTGGTTGTTGCATGAAAATTGTCTCTTCTAAATCACCATTCAAGTACGCTGTACTGACATCCATTTGGTGTAGGAGGTAGCCATTTTCAACACATAGAGCAAATAAGGTTCTCAGGCTGACTGGATTAACTACTGGAGCAAAAGTCTCAGTGTAATCACTTCCGTAACGTTGCTTAAAACCTTGAGCAACTAGCCTAGCCTTGTATCTGTCTATTTCTCCATTTGGCTTGTACTTCATCGAATAAACCCATCGACATCCTACAACACGTTTCGTACTTGAGTCTGGTACTAACGTCCACGTCTTGTTCTTCATCAATGATCCGTACTCGTTCCTCATTGCTTGCCACCAGTGTTTGGCATCAGGAGAGCTTATCGCCTCCTCAAATGTAGAAGGAACATTTTCCTCACATTTGCTCACCTTCAATTTGCCAACACGATTTTCAGTAGTACGTTTACAAGACCTATCTCTTGTCTCTCTCGGTGGAAGGTCTCTGTATCTCTTTTTGTAACTACGTCTAGTTTCACTTTGAGTACTTTCATCTTGGACGTTATTTTCTCTATCTGAATCAACTTGTTCTTCCTCTGAAGACGCCTCCTCAATCTGTGATTCAGTCACTCTTTCAACGTACGGAGTATCTGACGTGGTTATAAATTCAATTTTCATCTCTGCTGATGTTGGTGACTGAAGATTTTCCATAAATCTCACGTCTCGAGCTTTCACTACTCGGCTCGTACTTGGATCAAACAGCCTGTACGCTTTTGATTCTGAACAGTAACCAACCATGATTAGCTTAACACCACGTTCATCAAATTTACTTAAACCTGGCTTCTTGATCAATTTAATTGCTGGACAACCAAAGACTCTTAGATGGCGTACGTTTGGTTTCTCACCATAGAACTTCTCAAACGGAGTCATCCCATCAATAGCCTTAGACGCGATTCTGTTACGTAAGTACGCGGCTGTAGATATCGCTTCAGCCCATAATCGCTCGTCCAAACCTGTGTCATTTAACATTGATCTAGCCATTTCCACTAAAGTACGGTTTGCTCTTTCTGCAACACCGTTTTGTTGAGGCGTATACTCTACTGACAATTCATGTTTGATACCTTGATCCTTTAAGTATTGATCAAACGCTCCATTTACGTACTCCTTTCCATTATCAGTACGGAACTTCATAATCTTTTCATCCGTTGAGCGTTACATAGTACGTTGGTAGTCTTTGAAACAATTCAGAGCTTCACTTTTACACTTCATAAAGTAAACTTTAACAGCACGTGAATAATCATCAATAAATGTAATCAAGTACTTTGCTCCACCAAACGACTCGACTCGCATCGGTCCACAGACATCCGAATGTATTAATTCCAGTACTCGATGCGTCTTGGTGGTTGAACTCGTATATGGTAACTGACTTATCTTGTTCCTTAAGCAACATTCACAACGAGCGTCACGTACCCGCTCAGGCCTGAGTCCATGAACTGGCTTACTCATAATCATGTCTTTAATAGTATCAAAGTTGACGTGTCCAAACCTCCTATGGATCAACATCATTTCATTGGACGTGCTGGACTTGATTGTTGCTAATTTACTCACATACACGTGTGTATAAACGTATAGTTTATCCTCCAATTTAACTCGATGACCTTTTGTCCTTTACTACTTAACACGTACGCAACTCTTGGTTTAAATACAACTCTACTTCCTCTCGATGTGAGTTGACCTACTGATAAGTAATTACAATCTACTTCTTCAGCATAAAGTACGTTCTTAATTAACATTGATCGACCACCGATCATCATTTCAATGTCACCACTTCCAATCGTTGGAATTGATCTTCCGTCTGCGACTGAGATAACACTTCTGTTAATACTTAAATTCTTGAAATAGCTTCTCTCACAGCATACATGAGCCGTTGCTCCACTGTCCAACACCCAAAGATGGTGATCTTTAGTACTAGATCCAAGAGACAGTATCGTCTGTGAGTTTGAGACGCTTTGACCTCTGTCAATAACAGTACGCTCTCTACGTACGTTACCACACTTATCTGCAATATGACCAAACTTGTTGCAGTTGTAACACTTGATTCTCAGTCCTTTACGTTTCGCTTGTTGCGAGTACTTAATACCAAACGCCGTATTTGTAGTAACAGTATTGCCATTTGTCCTTCTTAACTCCTCTTCTAAAATCTTAGACTTAAGTACTGAAGGCAACGGTACTTCATTATGACTTGTGATGGCAACTACAAACATCTCGTAATTATCACCCAGACTAACCAATAACATCACTGAGATAAACTTATCGTCCAACGTAAGACCCAAATTAGTCAACGTATCAACCGTAGAGAAGAATTCTTCCAGATAACTTGACATACTTTGTTCAGTCTGGTAACTCATCTTGATTAACTTCTTGAACGTTGTTACCAACTGCGAAGGTCCTTTCTTCTCGTACGCTGCACCTAACGCGGTCCATACATCCTTAGCAGACTGCGCGTTCTTAAATAGGCGATAGTTTGATGGTTTAACACTTAGAGTAATCTCTGCCTTAGCCTTAGCGTCCTTACGGTCCCATTGCTTGTCCTCAGCGTCCTTAGTACCAGTGACAACTTCCCATAAATCGTTATGGATCAGTACACTTTGCATCTGGATCTTCCACGTTTCATAATTTGAATCACTGAGCTTATCGACTTGAAGTAAGGAGCTGTTTGCCATGTTTAACACTTAATTGTAACACAGTACTTAACTACTTAAAACACAATGGCAAAATTACTTTAAGGTAGAGACTGGCTAACCACGCTCTGCTACCATGAGAGAGTGGATATGGTTTAGCCAAAGGTTAGGTTTATTGGGTAATAATTATATACAAAGGGGTTAACAATAAGGGTAAGATGATGAGACGGAAGTACAGTAAGTAAGTGTATCCATAGGTGTAAAGCACACTCTCTTATATATACATGTGATAAGGTTACAACAGAAGCTTCTAGAAGGGTTGCCATGAGGACGCAATGATTACGTCATGTACACGTCTAGTAATCTAGTATCGTACGTGTACTCTCACAAATTTAAATCAAAATCACAACAAACATTATGTTAAAATTCAATATTTCATTCAGTCTTTTCGTGGACTGCAATCACTCTTCAGCAAAACTTCAAAACAAATACTGATTGGTTCAGCTTTTAAAATGCTTGTTTAACAATCAAAATTGAAAAACGTAAAACTTTTTCATTTCAACAACTTATAAACCCAGTTTTATGACAGCGTCAACTACGAATTTCGCTACTTTCATCGTGAGATTGCATGAAAAGTCATTAGACATTGCAATAATTGCACCAGCAACAGAATAATAATCATCTTGCGAGTTAAAGTGGATACAGTGCACTCGTTCTTCACTTTATTCAACGATTGTTCAAACATTCAATTTGCAAAAGTGATTTCAAAGCTGTAAGAGGATGAAAAAACTTCCAATGTATCTAAATAAAGGCTGACATAGAAGTAAGGTGACAAACTTTATAAGCGTTTTATAATTGTTGTTGAAATAATTTAAGCTATTTAAATGATAAAACTAAACTCCACAGATCTTAAGCTTTCTAGGAATACCAATTTTGATTTGGGTTATTTTGAGAAAAGAGCTTTGAGCAAAAACCTTTTGCGCTAAGACATATAAGAGCAAAACTGATTAGAGCAAACACAATTTTAAACTCAGGTTTAGTTTTCGTGATAATCGAGATCAAATTTGAAACTTGAACATTTGAACTTTTCATCAAACTCAATAAAATGATGTAAATTTCGAAAATGTACAGCCGATCACTTCGATTTTCAGTTAGATCGACTGCTTTCTGTAGCCGTAAAAGTTAGAGCTTAAACTTATCATTCGTCGATAAAAATTGTTGGTACACACCAATGTTTTAACACTTTTTCACTTTATCGACAGTTCTATTGATTTTGACCATTCATTAGATGTTATTATCGATTATAAAAATAATATTATATATTTTTTTGTAGGATCTTGAATGATCTAAAAATTTAAGAATGATTTCTGAAAATTATCAACAATTTTTGAGCAAAATTTGCTCAAATCTTCTTAGCGCAAACGGATTTTGCTCAAATCTTTTTGCTCAATTCGACCAACACACCAATTTTTGGCCATGAATATCGCAAGGCCTCATATATGATAAAGAAATAGCGAGTTTCAACGTGTTCGAGATAAATTATGATGTTTAGTTGTATATCAATGGAACCATTAGTAAAAAGTGCTCTACTCAGTCGGGAACAATATTGATTGATCCAAAAAGCGATGATTGATGAAAAGCGAAAAATTGAAATTTGAAGCAAATTAATTTCGAGATATTAGGTTACAAGTTTGATGTTTTTGTTTCAAGTCTAGATCTTGCGGTTAAATAAAGGATCGATCAATTATCTCGCCATTCAATCTCAACCAATAAATTGTTTAAAGTCATACCTTATGCTGTCCATATGCACCAAGCCAGAAATGGACGGATAATCTACTAATGAAATTGATCGCTCCAAGCGCAATCAAACCGATTCGTGGCAAATGTACTTTTAGCGAAAAAATTAGATAAAGTAAAATGAACTGAGCAAGATAAGTTTCCAGGAATAAGAATTACACGACCAGAAAACCAACCAAAAGGTATTTTAGTCAAGTGTTTTTTGGTTAGACAAAAAAACCAGTATTAAATCATTTTTAACATGTAACAAGAAAAAGATGTTCTTTAGTTTTAGCTAATTTAAATGAAACTTAGATTAACTCATTCCGTAGCCAACTAGGAAAAAAGAGATAGAAAAGGCTGACAGGAAATCCACGAGGAAAAAAGACGAATAAACGAGGAAAAGAAGAAGAAAATAAGGATTAGAAGGAGAGAAAGTTGAGCTGAAAAGGGATATAAGAATTGATTTTGAGTTTTCAGAGAATCATCGATAACATAGTTAAGTGAAATTAACCTCTAATCTACCATCAGTACCAAGGGTTAGGAAATAATGATACCATTTTCATCTCGCCATAGCGCCAGACTGTCTAGTCGGACTGACGTCTCTTTGGTATCAAATTGACAGGAAGAATATAACAAATTCATTTATTGTTAATTTGTTAAAGTGTGAAGATGACAGGCAAAAAATCTTCTGATTATGTGAGAGCAAAAATTTCTCACCTTTTAAGCCTTTCATACTCAAGAAGTATGATAATAAAAGAATTAATGAAAGAAAAGGAGGGTCTCCAAAAATCTTCACTTTTTTGTCTTTGCTAGTTAAGATCTCAACTTTTTTTTGAGAGCTAATGTATTTATGAAGATCTCAAAAATCTTATGTATTTTTCTCTGAGATCAACAGTTTTCGAGATTTTTAAGGTCAAAGTGCACAACTTTCGGGTCTCTTGCAGGCCAAACCAAAGCCTATTGCATCTTTATATTTCAGTTCTATGTAGTATATATTTAGTACAATTGATCCAACGTATGAAAAGTTTTCTATCAGTTACCCGTGCTGAGATAATTGAGTTTAGAAAAATTCTGAAAAAATGCGCTCATATGATTACTGCTTTAGATATCAATACCTGTCTTTGTTAAAATAATAAAATCAAGATTGCCCATGCAAATGACCTTCAACATTTTGATTATCTATTAACATAAGCGAAAAAACGCAGGTTGAATATAACGCTAATGCCCATGTTAAACCCCATAGGAGAAAATAAATGTCATCTGAACCTGACCATTTTCGATATTCTTATACTTCTCTGTAGCACGGATTCAAATCTAAAAACTGCTGGGCAAAAATATGAAAGATAATCTAGTCAATAAGCATTCATGTATACATCAAGTTATCGGCTTTTGCTCGGAGAACTTTTTAACCTGAAGTTATTCAGACTTGATTTTTAGTCTCATATTTTAAAAAATTGCGCAGATGTCAAAAAGAAAAGTTTGAAGGTCATACAAGGTCTTTTTATCTTTTGACCTCTATAGTACCATCAAGGTCACTCACATACTTTCGATTGTTTAAGCATTGTAAATATGTAATCTAATTCAGTATATCTGTCTTTGACAAAAAGTTATCATGTAACAAAGTTTTTCAATGCAATGCTTCTAACTAGGTTATCGATAAATCTGCTGCCTGCATGAGTTTTCGATTTTCAGATTTGAATCCGTGCTACAGAGAAGTATAAGAATATCGAAAATGGTCAGGTTCAGATGACATTTATTTTCTCCTATGGGGTTTAACATGGGCATTAGCGTTATATTCAACCTGCGTTTTTTCGCTTATGTTAATAGATAATCAAAATGTTGAAGGTCATTTGCATGGGCAATCTTGATTTTATTATTTTAACAAAGACAGGTATTGATATCTAAAGCAGTAATCATATGAGCGCATTTTTTCAGAATTTTTCTAAACTCAATTATCTCAGCACGGGTAACTGATAGAAAACTTTTCATACGTTGGATCAATTGTACTAAATATATACTACATAGAACTGAAATATAAAGATGCAATAGGCTTTGGTTTGGCCTGCAAGAGACCCGAAAGTTGTGCACTTTGACCTTAAAAATCTCGAAAACTGTTGATCTCAGAGAAAAATACATAAGATTTTTGTAATCTTCATAAATACATTAGCTCTCAAAAAAAAGTTGAGATCTTAACTAGCAAAGACAAAAAAGTGAAGATTTTTGGAGACCCTCCTTTACAAGTTAGTGCTTATTTAGTGTCTACTGTCAAGAAAGAGATCGAAAGAAGATCAAAAAGGCCACCAAAAATTGGTAAAGAGGACGAAAACGCAAGCTAACCAAGCGTCAACAAAATCGATTGTACCGATTGCTGCGACAACCTAATCCTCCAACGATTACTAGCCTATCAACCAAGTTCGAAGTTAGTCCTCCAACTATAATCTATTACAACGACAAGATATTTAACCTGTAAAAATTCAAAAAGCGACGAATTCACGCGTTAAATGCAAGTGCAGTGTTACAAAGACGTCGTCGAAGCTGGCCTTTGTACCGCTTAATCATGAAAAAAGGTTGGAATAAATTTATCACAAGTGATGAGAAAATGTTCTATTTAGCTGATGGAGGGAGTGAAACTGACTTCTACTATGCTGATCCCACCGTTAAAGAGCCCAAAAAAACTAGAAAAAAAGTGGGCACAAACGACCAGGTATAATAGTTTGGGCTGCTGTTTCGGCTGCTGGTAAATCGAGCCTAATTTTTGTCGACCAGAAAGCTAAAATCAATGCAGAATATTACATAAACAACATTTTAACACCATTCATCAATAATGATTTAGGTCAATTATACCCCGAAAAGGATTACATCTTTCAACAGGACTCCGCCCCTTCACACACGGCCAAAAGTACTCTCCGTTTTCTCAAAAGTCAAAAGATCAAGTTTCTCGAACCAAGAAAATGGTTAGCTAACTCCCCTGATTGTGCACCGATGAACTACGCTATTTGGCCTTACATGAAACGAGTTGTAGACCAGAGAAACCCACAATCTTTACCTGCTTTAAAAAACGCGATAAGGTTAGCTTGGCGTAAATTGCCGCAATCATTAATTGATAATGCTTTGCGATCTTGGCAACGACGTTGTAGTAAAATTTGGTATTGTAAAGGGCAAAATATTGAACATTTGAAATAAATATGACATTCAGTTCAAAGGATAAGTCAATTTGAAATCGGTATCATCTTTTTCCTAACCCTTGGTACATCTTGAAATTGTGGTAAATGTTCAACTCAGTTGATAATGATAATGAATAAAAAGAGAATTTTATACAAAATTTGTGTTAACCCTAAGTTTTACCTTCACCTTTAATCATTTCAACAATCGTTCAATTGTAACTTTACAAACATCTATACCTTATTGATCAAAGCATGGCTCACTTTGCTGGTGCTCGTCATGTAGCCCTCTGTATTCAAACGATATACACTGCGCGTCATAAGTATAACAACACCAGATTTTTATTGAATTTACTGATTTTAAGGCTAATAGAGGGTAGTTTGGGATTAGGATTTAGTGGATTAAGAGTAGAATTGGCTTAGGCATCAGACAATTGTCGGTTTTTGTCAAAAAGTTGATTATTAATTAACAAGATTAGCTGCACATCTGTTTTGTATTAGGACAAAAGTATAACAACAGATTAAATTCAATTGATTTAGGGTCAAATCAGTCGACAGAATTCCATGCAAATTTGTTTTCTGGGTCATTTTTAGTTGCTCTTTCAACCAGTGTGAACCATTTTTGCATAAAACTCTTTTTTAATTTCTACAAGTTAATTTTTAGTAATTGTTAATCATTACATAATGCCCCGAGGATCATCACTAAGCGATTATGAAAAGGGTCAAATTGATTCATTCAAGACCCAAGGATTATCTATCCGTCAAATTGCTGCTAAAATAACTCGTTCACCGAGAGTGGTTTTCAATTATTTGAATTTAGGTGTTCAACAAAAAATTTAGTGTTGTTATACTTATGACGCGCAGTGTAGGTTAAATTGAAGAACCGAGCTTGATCACAAACTATAAAAAGCGAAAATCGCAAAAAGCAAATCAGTCAAGTTGCGAGAAATCGTTTGGTGTTTATTTTGATTTATATGAATGTAATTTCTTTTGAGGATACATTTGACGAGTTGCAGATGGCATTGTCCTCCGAAGTGAATCCTTTTCACTCGATGGTTCATTTATAATGGCTGAGTCGTCCAGTTTACTCATTGTTGAGGATACTATTGGTAGACTAACACGACTTTTACGAATAAATTTACTTTTCTTTTTTGAGTGAAAAAATTTGATGAACTTTGCATCACTGTAAGTACCAACGAATCGCCTCACTTTTCTTGGTCGAGAAACTTTTTTGGATCTATCAATATTTAAATGTTTCTTATTACTCTTTCTAATATAGCAAAATATTAATGCGGATGAAGTGATAATTAAATATAAAAATAATATCAAAATTATTATTAATGAGTAATCACTATCAGATGCAAAAATATGAACCTTGTCATTAGATACAGCACTAATGATTGAAGTATCTGCATATCTATCACTTCGTAGACTAACATCGATATTGAATTCACCCGATTCTGTTAGATCCATAGAGCAATTGATGAATACTTCATTCATTGTATTGTTGGTGCAACGATTATCACCAGCTCGGATAACTAGATACTCTTGAGAAGCCGTTATCAATGGTGTGTCGAGTTCAATTGTTAGTATTGTTGGTGCCGAAGAGTCGAAGATTAAGGGGGAAATGTTGATGATTTTGAAGCAATTGTTGACTGTAAGTGTAGCTTTGTTCTTGGGTTGATCATCATGAACACAAATAGAGTTTGACCAAATACAGTCAAAATAAAGTCCATACATTATACAATCAGTACAAGTTATTAGATTTGAACACACTTTGATGGGAATGAAAAGGATTTTATTAGTTTCTTTAGTTACGAAAAGAGATCCGTGTGGTCGTTTATTAGTATGAAAATCGGCATCATCGAATTCACTTATAACACTTGATGAAATGGAGTTTGTATAAAAAAAAATGCATCTTGGCGAATCAGCGTACTTTATATAATATTCACAAATAACACTTTTAATTAACGGTTTTACGTAGATAAATATTCTCGCTGAATCGTATGGATTCGGCAGTGTAACATAATCAATCTTATGGGGAGCATTTGAATTATATTGCTCATAAAGATTCTTTGCAAAAGCTTCAATTACAATGACATTTCTTGAAGGAACAATATTTTCTTTCGTTGAACAATTTTTATAAGAAGTCTTTATACATTTACCAACTTCTGATCTTAAATGGTGCCGTAATAAAGTTATCTTATCAGAACCAGAAGCGCATTCATTTTCAGTTTCTTCAAACAATGAAACAAAATTGCCGATATAATAGATATGATAAGCTTTTGTATTATTTGACGGCTGTGATGTAATTGTGTGCACTTGGTAACGTAAGCCGCTACTATACAAAGGTTTAAAATGGAAAACGAAAAACAACTCAATTATTTTGTTAGAATTGTTTGATTTTCGAGTGAAATGAATCTCAACTGCACTCGAAATGAGTTCCCTTCCTTTGTCAAGACACAATCGTATTATTGATATCTCTTGAGTAACATTTGCGGTATTTTCATTCCATATACTTCGCTTTATAAGAAGGTACAATTTATCGTCGAAATGGATATAATCCATCATTTTCCATTCTTTGATGAATTTCCAATCATCTTCCAGCCAAGGTAAAGATTGAATCACAGAAATTGATTCATCTTCATCATCGAAATATAACAATTCAATATAATTCCATTTAGGAACTGGTCCTGTTAAATTAGGATTGAATATTGTTGGTACATGAAGAGCTTCATTATCACCAAAAGCTATTATTGAATCACTCAATTCACCAGAATATTCCATTGGCCTGACAATTTTTTGATTAATCAGAATATATGGTTTATTTTTATGGACGAACATCAAACGATTTTCATCGAGATTGACCACTTTCCAATTGACGATGTCGTACACATTAGCAACATCACTTGGTATATCAACAGCTGTAGTTTTACCAGCCACATAAATACCATAAGATGTTGTGTGATTAGTGGGATTTATCAAGAAAACACTTTCGTGTGTTTTATAGTAAAACAATGAATCATGTTTGGGTGTTTTAAATGAATATGCTTCTGGAATCAAAAGATAATATTGAAAGGTCCATATTAGAAAATGGATAAACATGATTATGGTAAATAATGTGCAACATTATATAATTCTTGATTCCTTTAAATTAACATAAACAAATGAAAAATAAACTATCAAATCCTTATATTGCCATTCAAAAGTGAGTGAAAAGGAAGAAATTATAAAATTGAATTCAAATCAAAATCCTAACAAACATCTACTAGGTGTCAACGTCAATAGTGAAACTATTGGGAGGCTTATTAGTCCACGATGGGAACATATTTTTGAAATATTGTTTCGGCTATTCTATCGAAAAAATGTTTAAGTTTTATTTGGCATTACTTTGATTTACCTGCGCATCGCGCAGATTGAACAATTGCCGCTCAAAGTCGAAAAATTATATTAAAGTCAAGGGTTTTCTGGTTGAACCAACAACCAGTATTTAAACACCTAGGTAATTAGATAAACAGCTAACTTCATTTCGACTCATTAGTCGCTAAATAGGTTAATTCAACCAGTTGGTAGTTCAGGTAACACCGAAAACCAGTATATCTATTCATGATGGATTAAACCTTGGCATACTTTGCTGGTGCTCACTGAATTCCAATGATAGTCATTGGTTAAATTTTAGTAGCGAACTTGATCTTGAGCTATAAAAAACGAAATCGTTTGGTGGCTATTTTCGTTCTGATGAAAGTAATTCAATAATGAATGTATAAATACATTTGACTAGGCTCAGATCGCATTGTCATCCAAAGTAAACCCTGTTCACTCGATTCGTAACTTTATTCGTAATGGTTGAGTCGTCCAGTGTATTCATTGTTGAGGATACCATTGATGTCCCATGTCAAAAAAATATCGAAGATATCGATATCACTTTTCTTGTTCGAGAAAACTTTTTGAATATATTACAAAAATTTATATTCGATGTATTGTTGTGTATTTTCAAATAAAAGCATCAGTTTTAAATTGACAAACAAACTTTTTCATGAAAGAGTAAAAAAATGAGAAAAATTTTCTGAACAAATTTTTATCCAACAACAATTATGTAACTTTGGGTTTTTAATTACTGATTTGTTTTACTAATCTGTTTTGATAAATACAAATGATCAGGTACAAATCGAATTGAACTCCAACGGGTAACTTGTCTAATCGAAGGTTCGTTAGTAAAGGTTGAACCTGTTAATGTATTCATTGTTGAGGATAGTGTCTTTGATCTAACACGAGCTCCAGCGAATCGCTTCCCTTTTTTTATTCGAGAAAACTTTTTGCGTCCCTTCACTTTTCTTGTCCGAGAAAACTTTTTGAATCTATTTACATATTTCTTATTCTTATTATACTTTATATAAGCTATTAGTGAAATTGAACTAATAAGTAAACCTAAAAATAATATAAAAATAGCTGGGAATTTATAATCAGGATCCCTTTCAGGCGCAAAAATATGAACCTGATCAATGGATGCAGCACTAATTGTGGAAACATCTGCATATTCATCATTTCGCAGACTAACATCAACCTTAAATTGACCCATTCAAGTAAATTTAAAGTGCAATCAAAGAATGGCCCATTTCTTGTTATGTTAGTGCAATGATTATGCGGACCAGCCTTTATAACTATATACTCTCGAGAGTTGGAATCCGGGACAGGTGGTTCATCGAGTTGAATCGTTAGTATTGTCGATGAAGAAGAGTTGAAGATTAAGGGTGAAATTTTGATGATTTTGAAGCAATGGTCGACTGTTAGTGCAGTCTTGTTTTTAGGTTGATCATCACGAGTACACATTGAATTTGACCAAATGCAGTCAGAATAAAGTCCATACATTATACAATCAGTACACTTGTGTATCTTTGCACACGTTTTAACATCATCAAAAAAGATTTCATTAGATTCTTTATTTACGTAAAGAACGCCGTAGGGATGTTTATTAATATGAAAATTTGTTTGTGCAGATTGAAGGAAATCATCTGGGTTTGCATTATTAATAAAATTGGTGCATGTTGGTATAGTTGAAGAACTTTTATGCTCACAAATAGCAGTAGAAAAGATAGGCTTTGTATGCATAAATATGTGTGCTGTAAAGTATGGAAACGGCAGTGTAACAAACTGTATTTTATGGACTAAAGCTGCTCGAGAATTATAAATCGCATTGAAACTCGTTGGTACGCGTCTAATTCCAACTTGACTGAAATTTCTTGAAGGAACAATATTTTCCTTGGTTGAACAACTTTTATAAGAAGTCTTTATACATCCACCAACTTCTGATCTTAAATGTTGCCGCAATAAAGTGATTTTACTAGAACCAGAGGCACATTCATTTGCAGTTTCTTCAAACAATGGCACAAAATTGGAAATAAAATAAATAAAATAAATTGTATTGTTGGAAGATTGCAATTGTGTTGCGTGCAATTGGTAACGAGGATATTCAAGAAGCAAAGGTCCAAAAATGAAAACGAAAACCAAATCAATTATCTTATTAGTCTGGAATTCTGGTCGAGTAAAATGTATTTCAACTGCACTTGAAATAAGTTCACTTCCTTTGTCGAGACACAATCGTATTATTGATATCTCTTGAGTAGCTTTCGCAGCCTTTTCGTTCCATATACTTCGCTTTATTAGAAGGTACAATTTATTGTCGAAATGAATATAATCTGTCATTTTCCATTCTGTAATTAACTTCCAGTCCTGGTCATTATTTCCAAGTCGAGGTAAGGATCGCTTCACAGAAACCTCTTCACTTTGATCATCGAAATACAACAATTCAATATAATTCCATTTAGGAACTGGTTCAATTAAATTAGGATTGAATATTGTTGGTACATGAAGAGCTTCATTATCACCAAAAGCTATAATTGAACCACTTAATTCACCAGAATATTCCATTTCCCTGATAATTTCTTGATTAATCAGAATATACGGTCTATTATTATGGACGAACATCAATCGGATTTTATTGAGACTGACCACTTTCCAATTGAGAATGTCGAACACATTAGCAACACTTGTTGGAATATCAACTGTTATTGTTTTACCAGCCACATAAATACCCATAAGATGTTGTGTGACTAGTGGGATTCGTCAAGAATACACTGTCATGTGTTTTATAATAAAACATTGAATCATGTTTGGGTGTTCTAAATGAATATGTGATACAAATTAAAAGACAAAATTTAAAGACCCATATTAGAAAGTGTATGAACATGTTAAGTTTTCACAAAAATATTATATAATTCTTGTTTACTTGCTAATTGTCATCAACAAATGAGCCAACAAACTAACAAATCCTAATATTTTAATTCAAAAGTGAGTTTAAAGAAAGAGATTTGTTATTTTGTTGAAATTTTAAAATTAAACTTAAAATGAAAATCGCAACAAACAACCAATTAACCAAAAAAATTACAAACGATACAATATTTTATGCGGCTCCTTCGATCTTTTAAACTAATTTTACCTGATTATACTCAAATAAAAACAGTTATAATTACACTGGTTATAAGTTAATTTCATTTATCGAGGCATAATCATTTTATTGATATTCTTTCAGTTACATTTGCAGATATTTTAGTTAAAATTGCCTCGTACTTCGATTTATTAAAAGATTTAGTGTGCGAATGAAATAATTTGTTATTTTCAATTCGTTAATGATCTTCTAATATTCATCTTAAAGCATTCGTCCATTTATTGTTGCGTCAGTGCAATGATTATCACCAGCTTGGATAACTAGATACTCTTGAGAGGCCTTAATCAGTGGCTTATCGAGTTCAATTGTTAGTATTTTCGATGAAGAAAAGTTGAAGATGAAATGTTGATGATTTTGAAGCAATGGTCGACTGTTAGTGTAGCTTTGTTCTTGGGTTGATCATCATGAATACAAATAGAGTTTGACCAAATACAGTCAAAATAAAGTCCATACATTATACAATCAGTACAAGTTATTAGATTTGAACACACTTTGATGGGAATGAAAAGGATTTTATTAGTTTCTCTAGTTACGAAAAGAGATCCGTGTGGTCGTTTATTAATATGAAAAACGACATCATCGTATTCACTTGGTGGATCCAAGTATATGCAGCGCCTTTCATATGAACAAATTACAGTTAAATAGAAAGGTTTTAATTGCATTAATATGCTCGCTGTATCGTATGGATACGGCAGTGTAATAAACTGCATGTTCTGGACTACAGCACTTTGCAAAATACTATCCAAAACAGGAGGCTTGAATGAAACTCGAGTTACAAGCAAACGGACATCTCTTGCAGGAACAATATTTTCATTTGTTGAACAGCTTTTATAAGAAGTCTTTTTACATTTACCGACTTCTGATCTTAAATGAGGCCGCATTAAAGTGATGTTACCAGAACCACATTTGTTATGTTATCCACAGTCATTTGCAGTTTCTTCAAACAATGAACTTTTATTAGGGTGTCAAATAAGTTTTGCGGTTGGGTATGAAGTTTAGCTTAGAATTGACTGAAATTTCATTCAATCAAATTATGGACTCGTAGTATTAAAATATCGTTTCAATTTTCCAAATCGAATAATTGATGTCGTTTTTGTGAGCGTCCGAATATTTATACCGAAAAAATCGACAAAATTGATTTTGACCTCCGTTCCTGAATAGACCTAGTCTTCTTTGAATGAATTTTCTAAAAATTAAGATAGATTGGGGTCCATAGAGATGAGATCAGGTACTTAGGTTAGGTTCGCAAGTATTGAGAATCTGAGGTTAAAAATTTTGTGACGCGTCGCTAGAAAATTTGATGAAAAAAGTTGGTGAAAAAAAAAATTTTGGTCGATTTTTGTACCCTTTAAAAAGCTGTAAAAATGCAATAATTTTGTGAATATTTGTGCGATTTTGATTTTTTTGTTTTATACTGATTAATTAAGGCTAAGTAATGTTTTAGCCAAAAAAGATCACAATCAAATCTTTTTTTCATAGTGAACCGCAAAATATATTTGACACCCTAATACATCCACCCGACACCGTCAACTACCAATTTTCTTCTTCTATCGTAAAATTACATGTAGAGATACTAGGCATTGCATTAATCCAACGAGCACATCAGCAACAGAATACCGATCATCTTGCGAGTTGAATGCAGCCCTCTGCATTCAAATGATAGCCATTGGTTAAATTAAGGCAATGAACTTGATTTTTAAATATAAAAAACGAACAACCACAAATTAATCAAATTGCGGCAAATCGTTCGGTGATTATTTTCGTTTTGGAGAAAATAATTTTCTTCGTTGATACATTCGACGAGGTGCTGATCGCATTGTCCTCCAAAGTGAACCTCGTTTTCTCAAAGGTTCATTTGTAATGGTTGAGTCGTCCAGTGTACTCATTGTTGAGGATGCTATTTGCGCTTTAACACGGGTTATAGCACTTAAATCAATTTGTTTTTTTGGTTCGAAAAATTTTATGAACTTTTTAACATTACGAGTACCAACGAATTGCTTCACTTTTCTGGGTCTAGAAACCTTTTTAAATCTATTTGATTGTTTCTTATTACACTTTCTAAAATAAACTATGAATGCAAATAAATTGATAATTAACCATAAAAATAATATCAAAATTACTGTAAATGAAACATCCATTTCAATATTATCCGGGGCTTCAGGCGCCAAAATTTGAACCTTTTCGGTAGATACAGCACTAATGATTGAAGTATCTGCATATCTATCACTTCGTAGACTAACATCGATATTGAATTCACCCGATTTTGTTAGATCCATAGAGCAATTGATGAATGTTCCATTCATTGTAATGTTGGTGCAACGATTATCACCAGCTTGGATAACTAGATACTCTTGCATAGTCGTAAAATTCAGTGGTTTGTCGAGTTCAATTGTTATTATTGCCGATGAAGAAAAGTTGAAGATTAAGGGTGAAATGTTGATGATTTTGAAGCAATTGTTGACTGTTAGTATAGCTTTGTTTTTGGGTTGATCGTCATACTTGCAATTTGAATCTGACCAAATGCAGCCAAAATAAAGTCCATACATTATACATTGAGTACAATTTTTTAGACGTGAACACACTTCAATGGGAATGAAAAGGATTTTATTAGTTTCTTTAGTTACGAAAAGAGCTCCGTGTGGAAGTTTATTAGTATGAAAATCGGCTTCACTCAATTCACTTAATGAAATCGATTTTGACCTAATATCCTCGCAATGCGAGGATTTAGCGTAAGTATCTTTATATGGACAAAATGTAGATGATTCAAAAGGTTTTAATTGTATTAATATGCGCGCTGTATGGTATGGATACGGCAGTGTAATAAACTGCATGTTCTGGATTACAACTTGAAGACTATTATGCGCAATAGGAGGTGATGATCTTGATGAACCTTCAGTTACAAAGAGACTGAAATCTCTTGAAGGAACAATATTTTCTTTCGTTGAACAGCTTTCATAAGAAGTCTTTTTACATTCCACGACTTCTGATCTTAAATGGTGCCGTAAGTAAGTGATACTACCAGAGCCAGAGGCACATTCATTTGCGGTTTCTTCAAACAATGAAACAAAATTGCCAATATAATAGACACGATAAACTTTTGTATTACTTGAAGGTTCTAATGTGATTGTGTGCAATTGGTAACGATAATGGTTCTGAGTTTGGTTATTCGCAGTTCCAAAAAAGAAAACAAATAACAAATTAATTATCTTGATAGACTTGAATGCTTCTCGAGCAAAATGAATCTCAACCGCGCTTGAAATTAGTTCACTTCCTTTGTCGAGACACAATCGTATTACTGATATCTCTTGAGTATCAGCTTCAATATTTGCCTTCGAAATAGTTCGATATATTAAAAGGTACAATTTATCGTCGAAATGAATATAATCCATCATTTTCCATTCTTTAATGAACTTCCAATCATCTTTAAGCCAAGGTAAAGATCGAATCACAGAAACTGATTCATTTTTAACATCGAAATATAACAATTCAATATAATTCCATTTAGGAACTGGTTCAATTAAATTAGGATTGAGTATTGTTGGTACATGGAGAGCTTCATCATCACCAAAAGCTATTATTGAGCCACTCAATTCACCAGAATATTCCATTTCCCCGATAATTTCTTGATTAATCAGAATATACGGTTTATTTTGATGGACGAACATTAATTGAATTTTATTGAGATTAATTACTTTCCAATTGAGGATGTCGAACATATTAGCCACACTTGTTGGTATATCAACTGTTATTGTTTGACCTGCCACATAAATACCATAAGATGTTGTGTGATTGAAAGGATTCGACAAGAAAACACTGTCTCGTGATTTGTAATAAAACAATGAATCATGTTTTGGTGTTCTGAATGAATATGCTTCTGGAAAGAAAAGACAAAATTGAAAGGTACATATTAGAAGGTGAAAAAACATGATTATGATGTTAAATAGTATATAATTCTTGTTTTTTGCGCAATCAACTAACTGTATAATATCCTAATATTGCCATTCAAAAGGAAGAAATTATAAAATTAAATTCAAATCAAAATCACAACAAACATCTATTTGATCTTTCGTAAGATTATACAGTAGATTGTAAGTAGAGTTACGAGACATTACATTAATCCAACAAGCACATCAGCAACAGAATACCGATCACCTTTCGAGTTGGAGTGGATACAGTTCACTCTTACTTAGCTTCATTTAAAGATTGATCAAACATGCAATTAGCAAAGCAATTTCAAAGCTGTAAGAAAGTGAAAAATCTTCCAATGTCTCTAAATATTAATAATATATCGAATTTTTGTCAAAATTTCAGACTTTAATTAAATACAGTATGCAATGTAAATTGCAATAAATGAGTGAAAATTTTTCTTTCCAAAGAATAAGTTCTTGCATGTTTATATTGTCCATTCAATGACCCATCCCACCAGCCAAAATGTGCGATTTTCAGAATAAATTGAACCATATATCAATCGAAAGCTTATAATGAGTAGAGTCTCCTTTCTAAAAATCAGATCGAAATTCACATTCCCTGGGGAGTTATTCAGTAAATGCCTTGGGACTCCGTGAAGACCACATCGCACATAATTTTTCAGATAGAACTTTTTATGCTGATTCCAATAATGATATGCATGCGACCCTCAACCTGCGGCTTTGCGAGATATTTCACTTTAGACGTTTTTCATAATGAAAAAAATATTAAATTCCGTAGCGTTTCTTTAAAACCCTATGAAGACCAACTCAGACCTAGTACATATTGTTCAAAGCTCTCAATAGGATCATATAACGTCAGAATAATTTTCTAAATGTGCGGTTTTATATTCGCCATCTACATCTAAATATTTTACTATGTTACTGAATATTCAAAGCCATGGCATTTCTTAAAAACCCTATGAAGACCAACTCAGACCTAGTGCATATTGTTCACAACCCTGAATACTATCATCAAACGTCAAAAATTATTTTCTAAATGTTTTAGATTTGCCATCTATGTGTCAATATTTACTATGTAACTGAATATTAATATTGGAAAATGGGAAAAGACAAAAATCAAAAACGAGCTGTATTTTGAAAAATGATCAAAGGGACCCATGCATAAACTGTGTTTTTTTAAAATTAATGTTATTCAATGGGAGCTGAAAATTTTTCCCATTTTCCAATTTAACTTAAATATGTCAGCAATTAATTGAGATAATCAATTTTTGTTAATTGCAAAAATGCATGAATGGTGTAAGATGCTAACCACGAATATTCATCTCCATACGACAATTAAATCAAATTTGATGAAACAAAAAAACGTACTCGTTTGCTTCGGCCAACCTAATATAAAAAACATAAATCGCAAAAAACAAATCAATCAAGTTGCGAGAAATCATTTGGTGCCTATTTCCGTTTCGATCAAAGTAATTTTCTTCGTGGGTGCATTTTACGAGGTTCAGATGGCATTGTCCTCCAAAGTGAACCCTGTTCACTCGATGGTTTATTTGTAATGGCTGACTTGTCCAGTGCGCCCATCGTTGGAGATACAATTCGCGCACTAACACGGGTTATAGAACTTATTTTTTTCGAGTCAAAAAATTTAATAAACTTTTTATCACTATGAGTACCAACGAATCGCCTAACTTTTCTTGGCCGAGAAACCTTTTTGGATCTATTTAAATGTTCCTTATTGCACTTTCCATAGTAAAATATGAATGCAAATGAATTGATAATTAACCATAAAAATAATACCAAAATTATTATTAATGTATAATCACTATCAGATGCAAAAATATGAACCTTGTCACTAGATACAGCACTAATGATTGAAGTATCTGCATATCTATCACTTCGTAGACTAACATCGATATTGAATTCACCCGATTCTGTTAGATCCATAGAGCAATTGATGAATGCTCCGTTCATTGTAATGTTGGTGCAACGATTATCACCAGCTTGGATAATTAGATATTCTTGAGAAGCCGTAATCAGTGGTTTGTCGAGTTCAATTGTTAGTATTGTTGGTGCCGAAGAGTCGAAGATTAAGAGGGAAATGTTGATGATTTTGAAACAATTGTCGACTGTTAGTGTAGCCTTGTTTTTGGGTTGATCATCACGAGCACAAATAGAGTTTGACCAAATACAGTCAAAATAAAGTCCATACATTATACATTGAGTGCAAGTTTTTAGATTTGAACACGCTTTTGTGGGAATGAAAAAGGTTTGATTGAATTCTTTAGTTACGAAAAGAGCTCCGTATGGACGTTTATTAGTATGGAAGTTGGCTTCACCGAATTGATTTATATCAGAAGAGATCGAGTGCAAACCAATATCCATGCATCTTGGGGGTCTAGCCTCATAATATTCACAAATATCAGAAAAAATGAACGGTTTATCGTGCATTAATATGCTCGCTGCATCAAATGGATAGGGCAGTGCAACAAACTCAATCTTATATGGTACAGTTACTCGCAAATTATAACGCGCATTAAGAGGAGTTGATAATTTTCCAGTTACATCGAGATTGACATCTCTTGAAGGGACAATATTTTCCTTGTTTGAACAACTTTTATAAGAAGTCTTTTTACATTTAACGACTTCTGATCTTAAATGATGCCGCAATAGAGTGATGTCATCAGAACTAGAGGCACATGCATTTGCGGTTTCTTCAAACAATGAAACAAAATGGTCAATATAATAGACATGATAAAATTTTGTATTACTTGAAGGTTGTAATTGTGTTGTGTGCACTTGGTAACGATTGGTTTCATTATAAAAAGGTTTAAAAAGGAAAACGAAAAGCAAGTCAATTATCTTGTTAGACTCGAACGCTTCTTGAGTAAAATGTATTTCAATTGCACTCGAAATAAGTTCCCTTCCTTTGTCAAGACACAATCGTATTATTGATATCTCTTGAGTAACAGCTTGATCATCATTCAAAATACTTCGCTTTATTAGAAGGTACAATTTATTGTCGAAATGAATATAATCTGTCATGTTCCATTCTATAATGAATTCCCAATCATCTTTCAGCCAAGGTAAGGATCGAAGCACAGAAACCTTTTCATTTTTAACATCGAAATGCAACAATTCAATATAATTCCAATCAGGAATTGGTTTAGTTAAACTTGGATTGAATATTGTTGGAACATGAAGAGCCTCATTATCACCAAAAGCTATTATAGAACCACGCAATTTGCCAGAATATGCCATTTCCCTGATATTTTCTTGATTAATCAGAATATACGGTTTATTTTGATGGACGAACATCAATCGTTTTCTTTTGAGATTGACCACTTTCCAATTGAGAATGTCGAACACATTAACAACACTTGTTGGTATATCAACTGTTATTGTTTGACCTGCCACATAAATACCATAAGATGTTGTGTGATTTTCAGGATTAGTCAAGAAAACACTGTCTCGTGATTTGTAATAAAACAATGAATCATGTTTGGGGTTCCTAAATGAATATGATTTTTGAATCAACAGACAAAATTGAAAGGTCCATATTAGAAGGTGAATTAACATGATTATGATGTAAAATATTATATAATTCTTGATTCCTTTAATTAACTAACTGTATCATATCCTTATACGGGGTGTTAGAAAACCAAAAGAGAAAAAAATTTAGTTTTCGTCCATTTTTGAGAGCTAAAGTTATGCGAAAGTTATTTTTTCCATTCTAATATGTTTTCTAGTCAAAGACGATTCTAACAATATATCACGAGTCTGTTTACTCTGCTTAGTTCGAAAAATATTGAAGCGCAAACAGGTCTAGTTGATTTTCTAACACCCTGTATTACCATTCAAAAGTGCGTGAAAAGAAAGAAATATATTACCGTCAACTATGAATTTGTCTTCTTTTATTACATTACATTACGAGACATTACATTTAATAATAAGTAAGAACCATTAGTAAAAAGTGCTTTTCTCAGCTGGGAACGATATTAACAAGTAAAATGGACTGAGCGAGGTGAGTTGCCAGGAATAACAATTGATTGACTACAATCCAGAAAAACTAAGCAAAATATATTAAAACCAAGTGTTTTCTGGCTGGACCAACGATCAGTGTTTAATCTTCGAGGCAATAAATAAACTGATATTTTCATTTCGACTCATCAGTCACTAAATAGGTTAATTCGACCATTTGGTAACACCGAAAACCAGGCTATCAATCTATGATTAAACCATGGTTCAACTTTCTGGTGCTCGTCATGAAGTCCTCTGCATTCAAATGATAGTTATTGGTTAAATTGTAGCAACGAATTTGATCTTGAACTTGAAAACGAAAAAGCAAATCAATCGAGTTGCGAGAAATCGTTTGGTGATTATTTTCGTTTTGATGAAAGTAATTTTCTTCGTGGATGCATTTGACGAGGTTCAGATCGCATTGTCCCCCAAAGTGAGCCCTGTTCACTCGAAGCTTTATTTGTAATGGCTGACTTATCCATTGTATCCGTTGTGGGCAAAATTCGCGCACTAACATGGGTTATAGCACTTAATTTACTTTTCTTTTTCGAGTCAAAAAAATTTACTATTTGCGCTTTGACACGGGTTATAGCACTAAATCCACTCTTCTTTTTTGATTCAAAAAATTTTATGAACTTTTTATCACTATGAGCAACAACGAAACGCCTCACTTTTCTTGGTCGAGAAACCCTTTTGGATCTATTTAAATGTTCCTTATTGCACTTTCCATAGATAAATATTAATGCAAATGAATTGATAATTAAACATGTAAATAATATCAAAATTATTATTAATGTGTAATCACTATCAGATGCAATAATATGAACCTTGTCATTAGATACAGCACTAATGATTGAAGTATCTGCATATCTATCACTTCGTAGACTAACATCGATATTGAATTCACCCGATTTTGTTAGACTCATAGAGCAATTGATGAATGCTCCATTCATTGTAATGTTGGTGCAACGATTATCACCAGCTCGGATAACTAGAAACTCTTGAGAAGCCGTTATCAATGGTGTGTCGAGTTCAATTGTTAGTATTGTTGGTGCCGAAGAGTCGAAGATTAAGGGGGAAATGTTGCTGATTTTGAAGCAATTGTTGACTGTTAGTGTAGCTTTGTTCTTGGGTTGATCATCATGAATACAAATAGAGTTTGACCAAATACAGTCAAAATAAAGTCCATACATTATACATTGAGTACAAGTTTTTAGATTTGAACACACTTCAATGGGAATGAAAAGGATTTTATTAGTTTCTCTAGTTACGAAAAGAGATCCGTGTGGACGTTTATTAGTATGAAAATCGGTTTCAATGAATCCATTTAAATCGCTTGATACAATCGAGTTTGCCAGCAAATTTATGCATTCTAAGGGTACAGAGTACTGATTATGATATTCACAAATTTTAGTCAAAAAGAAAGGTTTTTGCGCGAATTAATATGCCTGCTTTATCGTATGGATACGACAGTGTAACAAACTGAGGTTTAGGCATAAAAATTGAAATATTACAATAATATTATAATAATACAATAAAGAGCTCCATCGAGAGTATTTGGTATCTGCCCAGTTACAACGAGACTAGATTATTAATAGCCCAGAATAAAATTTTTTAGCAAGCCAATATTCAACTAGTCTTGTATTGTTCTTGTTCTCCAGCGCCAGGAACAATTGTTCTTTGTTCTGTTCCGTTGTTTTGTTCCGAAAAATCGGAACTAGGAACAACCTAGGAACAGAACAACCCAAAATCTAGAACAGAACAAAGAACAAAGGTGACGCAATAAAATGCTAAATAAGTGCTTAAAGTAACCCATTAACATCAGAGGGATTCAAGTCAAACCCTATTTTGCCCAAAATCTGTTGATAAATTAAAATTTTCACCAAAATTGTTCTCAGTTTTAGTGTTTTGTTCCGCTAGGTTTTTTTTGTTCCGATTTGTACTGTTCTTGTTATTGTTCTTGTTCTCGATTTTAAGAACTAGGAACAACATTTTTTGTTCTTGTTCCTTGAAAATATTGAAGCAATACAACACTATATTCAACAAAAGATTGTGCTTGGCTCTGCAGTCGATCATTAACCAGTTTACTTGAGTTCATTGTCGAGGATAATGTTTGCTATTTAATAGATTTGTTACTTAAGTTGAATAATCATGACAAATTTTTTACAGAATTCAAATAAGATTCTTTATTCGCAAAGATACATCGATCTAGAAAGATTTACAAATAAGCTAACAAATCGTTCGATATATTGAAATTGCATTATGTAAGGCATATTTCATGTAATTGTGGTTGCTACCGAACTTTACTTTGAACTACAAAAAATAATCCATAGACAGAAAATCAATCAAGAATTAGAAATTGTTTTGTGGTTATTTTAATCTTGATGAATCTAATTGTTTTGATAAATACAAATGATCGGGAACAGATCGCATTGAACTCCAACGGGAAACCTGTTTACTCGAAGGTGCATTAGTAAAGGTTGAATCTGTTAGTGTATTCATTGTTGAGGATAATAACTTTGATCTAACACGAGTAATTGCACTTTGAGTACCAACGAATCCCTTCAAATTTCTTGTTCGAGCAAACTTTTTGAATTTAGTTACATATTCCTCATTAAACTTTGTATAAGCTATTAGTGAAATTGAACATATAAGTAAACCTAGAAATAATATAAAAATAGCTGGAAATGTATAATCAGGATCCCTTTCTGGCGAAAAAATATGAACCTGATTAATAGATGCAGCACTAATTGTGGAAAATCTGCATATTCATCATTTTGCAGACTAACTTCAATCTTAAATTTACCCGGTTCAAGTAAATTTAAAGTGCAATTGATGAATGGCCCGTTTCTTGTTATGTTACTGCAATGGTTATGTGAACCAGCCTTTATAACTATATACTCTCGGGAATTGGAATCCGGGACCAGTGGTTTATCGAGTTCAATTGTTAGTATTGTCGGTGTCAAAGAGTTGAAGATTAAGGGGGAAATGTTGCTGATTTTGAAGCAATGGTTGACTGTAAGTGTAGCTTTGTTCTTGGGTTGATCATCATGAACACAAATAGAGTTTGACCAAATACAGTCAAAATAAAGTCCATACATAATACATTGAGTACAAGTTATTAGATTTGAACACACTTTGATGGGAATGAAAAGGATTTTATTAGTTTCTTTGGTTACGAAAAGAGATCCGTGTGGACGTTTATTAGTATGAAAATCGGCTTCACCGATATCATTTGAGTTTGGATCAATACGCATACATCTTAGCCGTGACAGTATATAATATTCACAAATATCAGTGTAAAAGAACGGTTTTCTGTGGATTAATATTTTCGCTGTATCGTATGGATACGGCAGTGTAACAAACTGAATCTTGTGGGGTAAGATTCGCAAATTACTATTATATTGGGTATGAAGGACAAGTGATAATTCTCCAGTTACAACGAGACTGACATCTCTTGAAGGAACAATATTTTCCTTCGTTGAACAACTTTTATAAGAAGTCTTTTTACATTCACCGACTTCTGCTCTTAAGTGATGCCGTAATAAAGTGATGTTACCAAAACCAGAGGCACAGTCATTTGCGGTTTCTTCAAACAATGAAACAAAATTGCCAATATAATAGACACGATAAACTTTAACAATACTTGAAGGTTGTGTTGTGTGCACTTGGTAACGATTGGTGTCATTATACAAAGGTTTAAAAAGGAAAACAAAAATCAAATCGATTATCTGATGAGTCTCGAATTCTGGCCGAGTGAAATGAATCTCAACTGCACTTGAAATAAGCTCACTTCCTTTGCCGAGACACAATCGTATTACTGATATCTCTTGAGTAACAGAATTTTGCTTCGAAATACTTCGCTTTATTAAAAGGTACAATTTATCGTCGAAATGAATATAATCAGTCATTTTCCATTCTAAAATGAAATTCCAATCATCTTCAAGCATAGGTAAGGATCGCTTCACAGAAACCTTTTCACTTTGATCATCGAAATACAATAATTCAATATAATTTCCTTTAGGAACTGGTCCTGTTAAATTAGGATTGAATATTGTTGGTACATGAAGAGCTTCATTATCACCAAAAGCTATTATTGAATCACTCAATTCACCAGAATATTCCATTTCCCTGATAATTTCTCGATTAATGAGAATATACGGTTTATTTTTATAAACGAACATCAATTGCTTTTCATCGAGATTGACCACTTTCCAATTGAGGATCTCAGAGACATTAAATAAGTTTGTTAGTATATCAATTGTTATTGTTTGACCAGCCACATAAATACCATAAAATGTTGTGTGATTAGTGGGATTCGTCAAGAAAACATTATCATGAGTTTTATAATAAAACAATGAATCATGTTTGGGTGTTTTAAATGAATATGATTTTTGAATCAACAGACAAAATTGAAAGGTCCATATTAGAAGGTGGTGGATAAACATTATTATGATATTGAATACTATATCTCGATTGCTTGCCAATCAACTAACTGTATCATATCCTAATATTGCTATTCAAATTGAATGAAAAGGAAGAAATTATATTATCGTCAACTACTAATTTTGCTACTTCTACAGTAAGATTATGCGTAGAGTTACAAGACATTAAATTAATCCAACAAAAACATCAGCAACAGAATACCGATAATTTTTTGAGTTGAAGTGGATACAGTACGCTCGTACTTCGATTTATGCAAAGATTGATCAAACATTCAATTAGCAAAGCAATTTCAAAGCTGTAAGAACATGAACAAACTTGCAATGCCTCTAAATATTAATACAATAATCACCTGTTGGTCCAAATTTCAGACACTCAGGCTTTAATTAAACACAAATTTTTCAATTTCAAGAAAAAGTTTTTCCATGTCCATATTGTCCATTCAATGACCCATTCCACCAGCCAAAGATGCAATTACTGGGTGACCAGTGGGGTTTGATAATTATAAAAGGTCCTTTATTTTTCAAAATAGAAAGAAAAAGCTAGAGTATTACATATTAAAATGTAGAGAAATACTTGAAGTTACGCATAAATATGCTCAAAGTGATCGCCATTGGTGTTGGCACAAGCTTCTAGCCGTCTAGCAAAGGAGTCATATACATTCTCCAGCATCGTTTCAGTGACCTCAGAAAGTCGGTTTTTAATGGCCTTTTCTAGGTCAGTTATGGTTTTTGGAGAATCCTTGTATACCCCATCTTTCAAAAAACCCCATAGGAAGAAGTCACAAGGGTTTAGGTCTGGGCTATAGGGCGGCCATTCCATACCTCCGTTGCAAAATTTGGGATATCCTAATCCGATGACATGGGTACCAAACTTGTTATGAAGTGTCTCAAAGACTTCCTTGGTTCGATGGGGTGTCGCACCATCCTGCATAAACCAGCTTGAGGTCGAAACTTGGTTTTTGCCACACCATGGGAAAAATGACCTTTTTAGCAGTGTATTATAAGAGTCCCCAGTGACTGTATTCCTGAAGAATGTTATGAAAATCTTGTGCCGGGTTATCGCTGCCCACGCTGTCAAGCGAATCGGGTGCGCAGATTTCGATTGAAAATACTCAGGACGCTCCGAACCCCAGAAACGGAAATTCTGTTTATTGACATATCCATCAAGATGGAAATGCGCCTCATCACTGAAAATGATATCTTCATGATTAAATTGAGAGGTTTCAATCATTTGGTAAACTTGCGAAGAAAAAGCAGTCCGTTTTTCCATTGCAGCAGGAGTCAGTTTTTGTCCAACACTAATTTTATAAGGGAACATTTTTAGAAACCTACGCAGCATAACCCTTAGTGTTTCACGTGGAATGCCTAATTTTTGACCGGCTCTTCGAAGAGAATCCTTAGGATTTTCTTGGAAGTGTTTTTCAACAATTTCCAGATTTTCGGGTGTTGTGACGGTATAACTTGGTCCTGGTTGGTCATAACGTTTGTCATCAAAGGAAGCAGTCGTGGTGAATTTTTCAACGTATCTGCATAATAATCAAACAGAAAAAAGATTAATAAGGAGTGTTGGAAAGTAAAAAACGAAAAAAGCTTAAAAAAGCGTAAAAATCAAAATCTTTCATGTTGAATTACTCACCTTCTGAGGGTTATGTCTGAAACTGGCAGATCTTTTCCATATTTTGTGTGTATTTTGCGTATAGCAGCACTAACATTTTTACTATTTACGAAGTAAAATTCAATTAAATCAACTTTTATTTGAATAAGCTCATCCATGTTTAAAGATTTGAAATGTTAATTAAACTGACTAAAACTGTGGTCAAACAAAACTTCAAGTATTTCCGTATCCGATGATATACAAAAGTGGTGACCTCTACCGTTTCCCTAGGAAAAAAAGCCCTACTTCTAATTATCACACCCCATTGGCCACCCTGTAGAAGAAGAAGATTTGTTATGTTTTCGCAGATAACCTGAAATAAACAATATTTAAATGCTTAGACACTTCAATTTACCAGCCATAGTTAAGTTGATCCCGTTTAGTTGATAAAATTGCGAACTATACGAACCAGAATAACATGAAATAATGAATATCGTAAGGCCCCAAATATGGTAAAGAAATAGCGAGTTTCAACGTGTTCGAGATAGATTATGATTTTGCGTTTCATTTCAAAAGAACCATTAGTAAAAAGTGCTTTTCTCACTTGGGAACAATATTGATTGATCTAACAAGGGAATCGTAAAAGGAAAATTGAAATTTTAACGTCAATTGATTTCGCGATATTAAGTTACGAGTTTAATGATTTTGTTTCACATCTGGACTTTCTGTTAAATAAAGGATTTATCAATAGTCTCACCATTCAATCTCAACCAATAAATTGTTTAAAGTCATACCTTATGTTGTCCATAGGCACCAAGCCAGAAATGGACGGATAATCTACTAATGAAATTGATCACTCCAAAGGCAATAAAAGAGATTCGTAAAAACGAAGGTGTGCCACAAAGGAAAGCAGCTAAACCACCAAGAATATACGAAATGTGACTCAATTTGATAAAGTATTTGTGTACAATTGTTGGTAAACCAGAATGTGGGTGAACTTTGGTTGAACCAAATTGATCAAAAATGACTCCAATGGAAACCCATTTTTGCAATGAAGGTTTAAACTATGAAACATAAAGTGCCAGTGAACAAGTGAACGCACATGAAAACCAACCAAAACAAGATATGCAAAGTTTCGAAGCCAGGACCATTTCTGATTTCTCTGACTTTTTTCACATTTCATTTGTTTTTAGCCAGGTCATGAATTCTTTGGACCACTGTTTTGAATTTTGGGTGAAACATCGAAATTGGCATTAGGTTTAACACATGTATCATCCTGACAGTAAACCCAGGCCCAGACTTTCTTTTTAACAGAATATCTTTATTGAATTTAACAGGACAATTTAATCTGTCATATCCAGTCAATTTATCTCTGACAAATCGTTGAGGACAAGGCCTCACTTGATACTTATTTTTTGCCATTCCCTTGTCGTACAACACCAAAGAGATGTTCTTTCAATTTTTGTGTGGCTTTGAAGGTTCCATTACAATAGTCACATTCAAAAATTGTAACAATAAAAGATGACTATTGCTTGCAATTTAGCAAACGTGTCAGGTTTCTCTTTTGCCTCAAGAGTTTTAATGCAGCATCTATACCACTTTGCGGCTGTTCCAGTTAAATAAACTGGAAGAACTTTCAGTTTTGTTTCATCATCCCATTCTAAAGCAGCAGCAGAGGCTTTGAATGATTCTAACCATTCGAGTAAATCTTCTCCTTTATCATCTCCAGAGAAGTTACTTATGTGAATAAATTGATTAACTGGTTGACGTTCTTTTGACTTTTTAGTCATACTGCTTACTTGCGTTTCTTTGTTCTGAGGTATTGACATGTTAATTTGACTTTTACTTAAGCAGGCTAATGATAAACTGTGTACATGTAGTAAATGTCAGCAAATATTTTGTAAATAAGTACTAAGATTGGTAAGCTTAAATTAATTAAAACTATTACGTTAATACTTGATTCATTAATAGTAAAAGTTAAATGAATCTGAGTTTCTTCAGTTTCTGAATCTTCTAATGAGCTATACGAATTCAATTGAATTTCATATACTTTGTCCTCCATACTAGAATTCCTACTAAAATCCAAAAGACTAAAATGATAAAACAACAAAAGGTTTTACACATTTTACTTTTGCCCACTCATGACCGAGTAATAGATAATACACCCTGAAAGAAGCCCGAGGAAACTGGACGGAGATTTTGTTGCTGGAGCGAAAGCGTTTATTGAGCTAGAGGACGGATGAAGGTTAGCAATTTTAGGAATGCAATAAACTTGGTTACATAAATATTATAATAGAACACTGATAGAATATACAGCTGCGAAAATGGAGTTAGACCTCGATACCATATCTTTGGCGCATTGTTTGGTATCCAAGCATATCGATAGTCAATTTTTTGAGATTTTTGCTAATCAACATCAAATCAATACTTATTGGTCAAGGCATTGAATCGATGTTGATTGTGCTTAATTTATCTCAAAAAATTGACTATCGGCATGCTTGGATACCAAAACAATGCGCCAAAGATATGGTGTCGAGGTCTAACTCCATTTTCGCAGCTGTATACTGATACAATTTACGGTTTACAATATAATATGGTTAACAAGTAAAGGTAATGGTAGGAGAGAAGGAAGGTGGGGAAACCATCGAATTCACCGTTGAATTGAAAACATCATCCCTTTTATACTAAAAATTCAGCTCTTTTCTGCTCTCCATTCAGCTCACTTTATCGACCATTATGTGATTAATTAATGCTTAATTTCAATTCAGTTAATTGATTTGGTTAGGTGTCTCTAATAAAGTGAGGTGACTCTAATTTGGTGAGTCTAATCACACTAGTGGAAAGGTTTAACTACTTTGATAATAATAATACTTGATGGTTATCTCTGGTGAACCAGGCGTACTTAATTATTCATAATTTAATATTCAAACTTTCAATTAATTGCATAATCAATAAAGTGATTATTTCATTTGTTACACACCCAATCACCGGGTTTTAGTTTGATTCTAATGCGATTGTGTTCATTAAGTAGTACATAACTATTAATAATATACTTAGGGGAAAAAACACTTGGATAACTATTTCACTATCAATGAAAAATATTATTGTAGTTGGGCTTATCATCAGCTTAACCAGTTAATTGTATTCAGGTTAATCAGTTAATTTAGTTTAATCAATGAATTTAATTCAGTCTCACTAATCAGTTAAATTCTGTTTAATCAGTTGATTCAATTTAGTTAATTCAGTTTAATCAGTTTGACCAGATTCATCAATTTATTTTAATTCTATTCAGTTTTAATCAATTACTTCATTCAATTAATCACCTTAATTAACTTAATCCTTGATCAGTTCGATAATCATTGCTTTAATTCAGATTTATACTTAGTTAAATTCTGTTAATCATTAATTTAGTTAAATCAATTAAACAGATCGTCTAATTCGATTCAGATTCATTCTGATCTGCCCGTACCAGCTGGGTTACTTCCCTTGTAAGTAATAATAAGTGATACATTCTAGAATCAGTCCTTTTAAGGTTGACACCATGAAAAGTTAAACATGATTGTGAATGACAGGATATTTCAAATATGGAGTAAACGGATGATGGGAACGGAAGATCTGAGTGAATGAGTAACAGAGAAGGATACAACTTTCGTCACATCACCCCACTTTTAAAACAAGAATCGGTCCTCCGGTTACGTATAAGGTCAGCAGAATGATAATTGAATTTTAGCATAGATTTGATTCATTTTCATGCGACGCATTTGATTCACGCGCTGTTGGTAGATGTAGAAATTGAAGGTGTTGTTGGGAAAACAGCTGGTTGGTCAGTTTAGGTAAAAAGTTCTTTAGATATCCTGTGTAATTTCCAACATCTTAAGTTTCAATTACTTTGTGCCTTATTTTTAAACTGGTATCAAACCAAAAGGTGAAAAATGCAGGGGAAGAAGAGGAGATTCAGATATGGCCTTCAGGTAAGTTAATACTTTCTCTGCTATGCTCTAATTTATTGTCTTTCTTCTTGTCAAACAGGTTTTCGATTTCCTCCATAGCTCCCTTAAAGCTCCCTTTCAAACCTTTATAGGTATTACTAGTGCTATCTGTTTATGAAAAGGAAAGTTATTATCTTTTTGGCACTAACTTTGAACAGGAAAATCATGTTTGGTCTATTTTCGTCCTTCTTGGCCTTCCTTTGTCTTTCTTTACTACTTTAAGGTGAAAATAACTAGAATTTTTCATGATTTGATGCCTCAGTTAAACGAACATATTCATTCTTTCTTTCATTTGTTTCAGTTCATGCAAATCCTGTTATCCCCTCCAGTGACGATAATCCAGATGGCCAACAAAATTCATCGGCTGAAAACTCAGAGCAGGTTGTAGACAGTCAACAAAATCAATAACAACAAGGTCAACAGAATGATGGAGAGCAACAGGAAATTGGACATGGTTCGAATGACAATGATGGAGAAGCAGAAGAAGAACCTGGTCCAAACTACTTTGATGCCTGATAGTGTGTCACCTTGGCTTTGCACAACTAAGTACTGGTGTCTAGACAATGACGGAAAAGGTCTCGAAATTTTAATGGAATGGGAGAAGAAAATCGTGATATGTGAGCGCGTGCAAAATTTGAAACAGTATGCACCGGTATAGCGAGTGCGCAGGCAAAAATAACATAATGCTGGCAAAACACTTGAATACCAAATTGAGTTACACTGTTTTTCATATTTTTCGTAATTTTCATCTCTAACTTTCTTTATTTCCTCTTTTTTTCATTAATTCATTTTACATATTTGAGCACAATGTATCCTGTCCATAATGGTGTTCATATTAAAATTTCCCTGAAAAATCGTTTGCAGAAATGAATTCCGCAAATGGAAATGCGTGAGTACCTTGTTAACATATAAAACTAAAGTAAATCTGGTTAGATCATCATTAATTGTTGATTCTTTATCTGTTATCTTTACTAATTTTTTCTGATTTTTTTCTTTTCTTTTCTTTCTTTCAAGATGAATGCAAGGAACCTTGGTGTTCATGGTAAGTGTTCATTATTTTTAGTTGGTTCTCTTTTCTTCTGATCAATCTAATTATCGTATCTTTTTCTAATTTCCTATTTTTTTCTTTTTCAGAAAAGGAACTTATCCTGCAATTAAGTGATCATGCTAGGCGTCAAATGGAACAGCTCTCGATTGGACGGCTAACGGATTTATCGGCACCTGACTGGCTATAATTTTCCTTAATCCAACATTTCTTTTGGTTGGGTGGTACACTAGCTTTCTGCTATAAAAGGTTTGGAAGTATATGACAACTGCTTTTTTGCGGTTAGATGATCTCTGGCATTGTAATGCTGTTTGTCCTCCTGATTTCTAACTTGATGACATCGAGCAAATTTAAGAATTGTTAGTGTGTTTTCTGTACAAATACACTTTGAACTAAATTGCATGAACTTAATAAAACTATTATAATAATTAACTATGTCTATGCTTAATTTCAATTACTCCAAATTACGTTTTGTAAATTTTTGAGTTCTGGCTCAATTTCTTCTTTTTCTTCTTTTTGATCATTTTTGGTTTGAATATGCAATTCTGTCTTTGAACATGCTACTTCTCAGCCTTATTCATATTTATTCATTGATTTAAGCATAAACAGTAAGTGAGATTAGACTATCAACCAATATTTTCTCAATACCAATAATTCCTCATCAACTTAAATAAGTGAATCGATTTCAAATACTCATCTAGGTTTATCCAACTTTAAAAAAACTTTACAAAGTAAACTAAACAAAACAAAGAAAAAGACTGAAAGAAAGTGTTTTACCTTCTTGTCCATGTAAAGTTTTTCATGTCTTATCAGAAATTGCAAATAACATATTGAAATGTGTAATAAAAAACCAATAAAAAACTGAAAGCATTGAAGCTATTGAAAAATGGTCTAATAGAAATTGCGAAACATAAAAATAGTGTGAAAATCAAAAAGGGAGGATTTTTACCATTATTATTAAAACCAACATGAGAAAATCAACTTGAAAGCAATAATCAATTCAAACTTAACAGTAAAATAAAAAACAGTACAATAAAAACAGTCGAACTCTGTCTTCAATCTGAAGAACCTGATGGTGTAGAAGAAAATATTTTTTCTACAACAAGAAGTGAATTTGTGACTCCTGCTTCACAACAAGCACCACAACAGACAACACCACTAAATGCATCATCTTCTTCAAGAACAAATCTCATGCAATCTTTTGCTATGGAGTCACCGAAGCTTGAAACAGAAGTAGACAGACCACCCCCAATTACACCGAGAAATAGTAAAATGCAAACTTTTCAATCAGATAAAGGAGAAAATTTAACACTTGGAATAAGAATTCCCGGTTTGATAAATGGACCGATTTCAATGTGTCGATAATTTCCCCGACTTTCTAAAAGTCTTGCAAAATTTGTTATTAGATTATACTGAATATTGAACAGGAATAAGCGTACATGAATAGGTTTTTCATTTTTGGTGACATAAAATGGTATCACGTAATTTTGAGTGCATGAATTTTGATCAATGATGATCAACATGTCCTCTCCATTTTAAGAAATTATAATGATTGATGAATTCATCATAACATTGATACCGTTTTGAATGATATTGATTTTTATGGAGTCCAGCCAAGATCGAATACATGAAACAATAAGTTTCACACTCAATTGTGAGGATAGCATGTTTTTTAGAGAGTTCATCAGGTAATTTAAATTGATGACATCCACCTTTTTGAGGTTGGAAACGAGCTGCCCATATATCAATTTTTCAATGTCAACAATGATGAAACCACATCCTCTCTCTGTAACTTGGTCAATAATTTCCTTCATTTCAGTAAAACACGCCTCAAGTTCTTGAATCCGCAATATCGTTGCACACTTGTCAATTAGGTGATGAACGTCATTTTTTCTTTCTCGATATTCTAGTAGACGGTTCTAGTAAACTATCAATGTGAATCCAAAGCTTTACAACAATAGACTTAGCATAACTGATCTAAAAACAATCAAACCGGCCGTAAATTTATAATCACTTGCCCAGGTCGACTATTGTACCAATTTCATTTGAACAAAGATCAAAATGTTTCTCAGATTACACTATCATTGTTAACAGTATGGAAAAATTATAATAATACGTTATCCATAATTATACAGTTTTAGACTAGTTTTAGAAATCATCTGACGTTCAGCTCGGGCCCCGCGTTGACTCAATGTTAAGTCGATGAGCTGTTGAAATTCAAATTAAGCTGAAGATAGCGGTTGTAAGATTTAAATTAAGTCGCTGAAAGTCGTTGAAATGTTCAAATTAAGCCATTGAAAGATGGTGTTTTTAAACTAGAATTCAAGGTCAAATTAAGATGTTGAAAGATGGTCTTCAGTGGGGTTAATGAACCAGAAGTAGTTCCCATTTCCGTTCTTTGCCACAGAAGCGTATGTTTCTATACTACTGATGCCAGATCTGATCGCATAGTCAAATTCATGGGCATGAATTGCAAATGGTCAAGAAACGATTTGACTGTCCGAATCGGGTTTCTTATTTTCTAACTTTGTCTCTAGTTCATTGATTATCGAGGAATCTTGCTCATTCAAAAAAAAACAAATTGAAAATGGATAAAAAATGGTTACATTATGTTCATATTATTTTCAATTCTTGAAAAAGGTTGATTCACACTCAAGTCGAGTTGAAAAAAATGTTGAACATCAAGTTTCTAAAAAATAAATCAAAGATTTGGATTTTTTGTTTTATTTTATGCGCTCATCAATCGATTTATTCAATCCACAATTTTATTCAATTTGATGTTCGATCCGAAATTATCTACAATTTTTCAGCCCCTTGAAGTTCCAGCTATAGATTTCTTCTTTCCAATGGTTACTGTATTGAATTTCAGTACGTTTTATCATCGACGTCCAACTGAACTGGTTTATTGGTGTAAAGTTTTATTCAACAAACCAAATGTTACAATAAATTCTGTACAAGAATTTGATCAGCATTGTTCCAATCTGAGTTTATTAGTAACTCGATCCACTTCATGGTTACCAGCACTGTTAACAGTTGGCGATGTTGAAGAGTTGACTCAAGATCCAAGGGAACTTATTGATGAAATTTACTCTTTCAATGACATTCGAAAAAATTTGTTTGATACAAAAATATGCACGAAAAAACGTTTTCTCAATGGATACGGTCTTTTCGTTCGAATCTCTTGTCGCAATGGTTCCCTTCCATTTACAAGAGAAAACACAAGTGGTCTCGGTGGTAACAATTTTATCCTCGAGAATCGAATCAAGGTACCTTATACATTCCGATTCGCATCTGGTAATAGAAGCATTGGGAATCAAGGCAGTCAATATATTTTCATTGAACCACCGAAAAATAAATACACTATACTAACAAATAAGTAAAATTGTAAGTAGTAATATAGTAATGTACTATACTGTCATCATTTACTTTACCCAACAAGTGACGACTAGTTTACCTTGGCCATACAAGACTAAATGCCTTCATTACGATAAGGATAAAACTAACACCGATTGTTGGTAAAAAATTGACACTGACTGAACTTTTAGTTGCTTTTGATAGTGTTCTGGCAGTCTATTTTGGTGATAATGATTACGATAAATCAAGATTGGAAGGTCTGAATAAATTCTTCGTGCAATCATGCAATCAGCAGCAAATTGTACCAAAAGAACGGGTTTTCATAATTGTACGTCCCAATAGGCACGTTCCTTCATATTATAAATAATATTCAAAGTATTTCTGGTTAACTTTACTTTTTGTTTCAATTTTGTTTAATAAAAAATGCCATTAATTATTTATTTACAATTGATTTTGTATTGTAGGATGCTGAACAGATTTGCATTTATTTGATCAGTTTGAGGATCGATTAGTATTAATATGATACAATGTGATAAAAAAAAGTAAATTAACAAGTGTTTTACTGTTGAACAAAACCAGTGTTGATGGTGACTTGATGATTTAGGAAAGCAATTAAAATAATCAATTTGGAACTGAGTTTGTCTCAATAATCAATAAGTGAAAATCTCTGGGATTCAAGTCCATTCAGTATTTGTAATGGCTTTCAGCTACAGATGTTTGTGTTTGATAAATGTTGCATTGGATTGGTAGATCAATTCCTTCGATGCCACTCAGTGCCGATAGATCATGTCTGTGCAATTGGCTGGACCACTACACCATGGAAACACAGTAAAAATATTATTGAAATGAGTTAAATTAAAGATTCTAGTTTGTCAGGTTGGAGTTTGCTGAGTGTTAGCCATTCAGTCAATTGATACTGTTGCGTTGATTTAATCCAATTGCTTGACTTGTTCGAAATTTTCAATGTACATTTTTTGAGTGCGAAACCGAAAAACAATGATTTGTACAAATGGATGATGAATGTGAACAATGGACAAATGAGACAAAAGTAAATGCTCAATAAAATTATTAATTTATCTCTAAATTGAATGAAAAATTTGCTCTCTTAATTTTCTCAATCGTTGAATGATATAACTTTGATGCACTTGAAGAGTTTTGAAGAATTTCCACGGGGTTTACTTATTAAAGTTGACTTTATTTTAAAAGGCTTGGTTATAACATTAGTTTAATACATAAGCTGGTTTGTGTGAAGATGGTTTGGTTGTTTAGTTGGAACTCAGACAATGAGTTCCGAACTGTACAGAGTTGAAGACTAGAATGAATAAAATGTATGATTTTTCTAAGTTTAAATAGTTAGGATTTATCAATTTGATATTTAGGAAAATCTAATCTAAAAACTATTAACGTCTTATTGACGCAAATTAGTATGTTATAATTTCATTTACGTCAATAGAGGATTTATTGTTTTACATCTGCCGGTCGCTTTTCGGAACAGTCCCTGTTCTGTTTCCACCAATTGATATCTTTCCCATCCACTAACCAATTCCTGGATTCTAATCCTGTTGGAACTTGTCCATACGTTTTAAGTAGGTTATAATAATTCACATACAACCGGAGGATGAATCTTGTTTCTTTTTCATGATTAGCTCCATCCATTGGTCCTAGATTGGCTTTGTAGGTTTCGGAGTTGGGAAAGTGAAATTTGATTAGAGGCGTCAGTGGAACTCGCTCGGGGCCATACAATTCTTAAGGCTGATGAAGTCAGTGTTAGCATTGAGAAAGGTACCATAATCTAGCCAAAGTTTATTGAGTGATTCGGCGATGTCTCCAAAGAAAACAACTCTTCGATTAGTGCAACAAGTAAGGATGTTGTCTTGAATTTCACTGAATTCTGTTGTTTCAGTATTACCTTGGATACCAGTAATTGGAGTTTTAAAGTCTCGCAAGTCATTTAATTTAGTGGCAGCGCAATAAAGAGTACAAACACCATGTGAACCTCCAAAATATCCTGTGATTATCGTCAGGATTGGTTTACCATTGTGTGTTTCACCAATGAAGTTAATAGCGATTGTTTCTTTTAAATCATCATCCGGGCCAACTGGTTTAAGGTGATCAAGTAATGACTTGTCAAATGTACCTAACATTGTCCACCAAATTCTGTTTAAATTGAGTGTTTTTCTTTTCATTGATTGAATTCTAGCTTTTCTCGAGAGGTGGATGCCAGTAGGTTTTAGTTTAGGTGGTTGAACTTGATTTGGTTTAACTAGGGTTTTTTGAATAAATTTACAATTTTTGACCCTATGATCAGGTTTACCACACGCGGCACAATGATGACAGTCGAGCTTCAGATGGTCGGTACTGAAACATATAGTACAATGGCTGGGCGGTAGTCTCTTAACACCAGTGGTAGCCTTTTCCAAAACTTCTCTCAAGCGTTTTTCACCCTTCTCTAGCTGTTCCTGATTCGTTGCTGATACAGTTACTTTGGCAAATCTGCGTTCTTTGAGTTGGGTGCAAGTGATATTAAAGGTGGTCCAGGTTAAACGGCTGTCCTTGGGTGTACCGTCAGGCTTAAAGAACGTCCAGATTTCATTTGACAGGAATAAGAAATATGAACATACGGAGAATGTTAAACATTGTAGAGGTTGGGCCGGTCTATGATATTTTGTAGGCTGGTCTAACAGCTTTCTAGAGGATGGAAACTAAAAAGAAAATATAAGTAAAGAGAAATATGAATTAATATAAAGAACTAAGAGGAATTTCTTCTAATGGTTGTCGCCGTGTTTTGATCTTCTTTGTTCTGATCTTCGGTTTTTCTTTTGATGACTTCCTTCGATAAAGTTGTGGTGTCTGATCAATAACTGATACAATAACAGGTCTTTTTCTGGTCAGGACAACTGTGATGACTTGTTGAATTATAAAGATGATGATTAGAAAGACCAAGAATCCGAAAGTTAGTGAAATTGCATATTCTTTTAGAATGTCAAGATAACTTTTTGATTGATTTGGAAGATTTTGTTTGTTATTTAATTAGACTTTCTAGATATTTTACGTTTATTGGAGTCAAATCTAGCTGATAAGGTTCGTAAGGCATAATTTGCAGATTTATCAAATTTGTCCAAGGCGATATCGGTTCAGTATGATAAGTAGAAACAGCGGATACCGTATAAGGTTGATTCGCTAAGGTAAAATTGATGGATCTGGAAATCTTTAGAATTTGATCAGGACATGTATTATTGATTTTAAACAGAGTGATATTATGACCCCTGCAATAGATGTAAAAGTTATCATCAACAATTTTGACTTGTGGCTGTTTTACAACTGCATTGTCGGCTTGGACACAACTATGAACCTCCCAAAGATGAATTTTAGGTGCTGTACATAGTCCAGGAATAATGAAGTGAAGTTTTGAGTTTTCCATTTCACTTTCTGATAATTCACAGGTGGCGAAATCTGTTTCATTAATCATGAAGTATTTGGGACCTCGATAAGTTTTAATGCACATTTCCGAATTGTTTTTTGTTAAAAGAGTAAAGGGATCTGCTTTGACTATTCGCATTTTCGGATCAATTACTTCTATGGTGAATTTAAACCTGATGTTATAATCAGAATTATTTAATTTTGTCGAAGAGCATTGAATTTTCTCAATTGTCTTGAGGTCGCATGCTTTACCACAAGGAAGTTTGATTTTCAATATGTCAAAGAAATTAGGAGGTAAAAATCCAGGTTTCTCAGCGATTGCTTCAAAGACTGATTTAATCTTCATAAGATTGTGCGTGATTTCGCTATTTTTCCAGCTTGTGGTTGGTAACATTTCTTCTAAAATGTTAATATCCAATTTCGCATCTATTAATTCATCGGTGAGTTTAGCAATGTTTTCATCCATAGACTGAATAATGCGCGTCAATTCGATTTTAAATTCTGCATCGATTTTCCGATAGTCATAACTTGGGATTACTGGAGCACTTGCCGTATTGACCACAAAGGTGGTTGCTCCAACTACTACTACCCCCAAGAGAAACATTGTGAATGGTTCTACCCTTTTAACTCGTGTGACATTTGCTGGGCAAGCTTGGGTGATGGTTGATTCGATCAGATTTGTTGAATATTTCAAGCAATATTTATTGAGTTTTCGTAGATATAAATCAAATATGGCTAATCTGCAACATTCGTCTGTACTACAATCTGTACTTATCCAACCATATTTCGCAGACAATTTGATACATTCTGAATAACTTGCATTTGGTAGGAACCAGTCGTAGAAAGCTGGGTTACATTTAATGCGTTCTCTTTGTTCGTCGAATTCAGGGTTGTGCAAGAAGAAAGGCCAATGTTTCCATGATGTTCCATTGAAATCCTTAGTTGGGTATGGACCCATATCTTTACAAGGGTTCAATAAAAGTAGGGTGAGATCAACCATTTTCCTTCCAACCAGTATTTGATGGTCTGTATCTCGCCATATTAAAGGAGAACCATATTCAAAACAATTACTCATTGGGAACAAACAAAGGCAAAAGAGAAGAAGACTTGTGACGTTAGGTTTTCGCCTTCTTGAGTGTATTATTATATCTTTGCTTTCTTCTGGCTTTTCCAATTCTGAATTTTCAAGAGCGATTTCGGGTTCATCTTCCATTATAAAAGGCTTTAATTGGGAACCGTGAACTCGGATGGGGTTCTTTTTGTTTGGTTCTGAAATCAGGTAAGTTGTTTCGCCTATTTTATCGACGATTTTAAACGGTCCTTCGTAACGTGATTCCAATTTATTGGTTCTCACTGATTTTAACTTGAGGACCATGTCTCCGATTTCATAAGTTCTTAGTTTTTTGTTGGCATCGTGATAATTCTTCTGAGCTTCTTTAGATGTGTCAGAGAAGATTGAAACTTGTTCTTTTATACTTTGCCATTGATTATTGATGAATCTCTGATGTTCGGTTAAAGAAGTGGGTGTTAATCGATTGTTAAGTTGAACATCGATTGGTAAAATTGGATTTCTTCCATATAAAAGGAAAAAAGGAGAAATTTTAGTACTTTGATTTGCACTGGTATTGTATGCAAATGTTATTAAAGGTAGTGCTTTAATCCAATTGGATTTATTTTCTTGACAATAATGAATTAACATTTGACATAAAGTACGATTTACTCTTTCGGTTAACCCATTGGTTTGAGGATGATATGGCGTGGAAAAATGCCATTTGGCGGACATAAACTTGGCGAGTTGTTGAACTATATCAGCAATGAAATTTCGTCCTTGGTCACTCAAAATTGTTTTTGGGCAACCATGTTTGCATAAGA